>CAJNIZ010039313.1:0-65246 GCA_905231905.1 Symbiodinium pilosum | reverse complement strand
CAGACAGCTCAAGCTCTGACTCTTGCCCTTTTGGCTCACATGGCTTTCGCACAAGACAGGTTGGTTGCTGGCCCCTTTGCTATGATTTCGCAAGGCTGCAATCTCATGATGGGTCTCGTAGCGGAGGAGAATGGATGCGAAGCCTCTCGCAGATTCGCCCAGCCAGCTTCACCGCAAGAAGAGTTCAGGCCGTCCTGTCGGAGTGCTGACCCCACAAATGCTACAGTGTGTTCTGCCTTAGCAGGTTATTACACATGAAGTGAATGGTGCTGCAATCCATCAGATGCACCAGTCTCGTTTGCATTCAGCGGTCAAGTGAACTTCTGCATGCACGGGATAGGCAATCCACAATTGAATCCAGGATGGTTTCTGCCAATGCGCTGCAGTCATAGCAATTCCTATCATTACACAAAAACAAGCAGTTGCAGCCAGGCGGCCAGGTGCGAGCAGGTTTCGTCCAGCACACAGGCCTCCGACACTATGATGCCAACAAGCTGGCCATCACTCTCAGATGCCTCCTGAACAGGCCAGGATCAGAAAGTTGGGCTAGGCCAAATGCTGCAACAGACATCTGCAGAAACGAAAGTCTCACATCAATGGCTCTGGATTATGTTAGAGGGCATATTATTGGAGACGATGTACACCCAGCAAGTCCCCTCCTCCAGTTGCGTGCTGTCGAAATGGCCCCGCCCGTCGCCGAGAGTCGGATCAAAGTCTACTGAGGCCGCTCTGCTGTCGTCCTCCATGCATTCCAAATCGCTCGGTGTCTGTGTGGGGCTGCGCGCACAGGCCAGAACACCCTGCAGTGTAGCCTGGATCGGTGCCAGTACAGGATCCCAATCCAAGCTGTCCCGAGACAAGTCCGCAATTTCCGTGCCATCTGTTTCCGAACGTTCTCGCTGCGCCCTTCCGGCTTTCTTTGTCCGGCACCACACTCCACGCCAAAGCGCTTGAAGCTTGACTATGCCGGCAGTGACCGCCTTCAGTCGTAGCCTTTCGGAACGGCCTCGATGCACGCTTTGAATCCGCATTGCTGCGGTCGTCTGCTGCTCCCGCCTCCGCACAGCCTGCCGAGCCCTAGTAAAACTTTGCAGCCTGACTGCTGCCAGAATCTTCGCCACCATTCGGCGTCGGGTGCTTAAGCTTCTTTGATAGGCCTGTATACGGATGCAGGATTCAACAGCTCTTCTCAGGCGCTCGCGTGTCTGGTATCCCCGCATGAAGCGCTGAATGCGAACCGCCTCCAGCGTGTTTCCCAACAGTTTCCGCCTCTGGAAAAACGTCATTGTCTTCGAATGTATCTGCATCATTCTGGACATGTCTTCAAAGAAGCCAGCACCGCTGGAACCGCCACTCATCAAGCGCAGCTTCTTGACAACTTTTCGCAGCTTCAAGAACCAGCGTCGTTCCAAAGAGGAGCGGTATGCAGATTGGATGGTAGTAGCCGCTCTGGTCATGCGACTTTGGTGGGTCCTGGAGAGATGTCCGCGCCAGTATGCAGATATCAGGGTGCTAGACTGTGAACGTTGAAAGAGGCGTCTTCGACATGCACTGCCCCTGGCTACCCTCTGGATCTGCAGCACGGCAGCCTTGACAGACACGGGGTCAAAACGTGGCGCTGCGAAAAGCAAATGACAAACTCAGCGAGCTGCCTTGCGCCTCGCAAACCACTGTCGCGTCTGCACCCCTCGTACCAAGCGCTGCAACTGAATTGCTGCCTGCATCCAAGGCAGGCTTTGAACCTTCCTTCGACCTACCAGTAGGCACTTCCTGCAATCAATCGGACACGAAGCTCAGAAGCAGATTCATAGAGGCAATGGTTGCAGAGAAGCAATCGACGGGAAAGAGTGTTTGATAGTGTGTGTGTGTGTGTGCTCTTTTTGTTGTGAAGGACTTGATTTCACCTGTATCACGTTAATCCACGGTCTGTTTGAGGTCAGAAAGAATTAATGAGGGATGAGGCAACACAAAGATGACCTGCAGTTCTTGAAACGATAGCCCAGGAAATTGAATCTTGACAGCAATCATCGGTGATGCCGTTTGACTTACACACACGCACCCTCACAAGCAAGATTATGTAAAAACCACAGGTCTTGCCTTCTGCTGCTTGTGCAACTGCCGGCGGACCAGAAATCCACGGGCAAGCTTGTTTGCCAGCCTGCCGCAGTCAGGATAGCCAGGTTTCTTAAACAAGCTCTTCACGACACATGAAGCATGCATGAAGGGACAGGCAGTCAAGGCCCCCTACAGTCTAGCAGAATTGTGCTGCAGCTGCCAAGGAGAAATGTTTTTCGTCAAGAGCAACTCCGAAAACTGATCCACAAGCACCCCCAAAGGCAGCACGGGTCTGTTGACTCCCTTGCTGCGCTCCAGATGCTGCAGCTTACCTCTTCCTGTCGCATTTGGATCCGAATTCGCTTCAATTCCAAGTACAAATGTCAAGAAAAGCCTTTCGGGAGGGGTCCTCACCCAGCCCATCTCAGTCCCCCATGCCGGTTAGCTCTCCAAAGCTCCCCACCCCTAGCATTCTTGCAGCTTTCGCTGGGCATCGCTGGACGCCCTTGCAGCAGGGTGCCATGCCATGCAGCATAGTTGTCGGCAGCCTTGACATCCGTCGAATGGATTCTGTTTCACGCTTGGCCGACCTCATTCTGGCGAAGGCCTGCAAGAACACAACTTGGGCCAGACTCCATCTTATGATCAAAGAAGCTAAGACTGAAATCCTGTTCCTCGCCTGAATCTGCGTTGCCGCTTCTGACTTCCTCCTGCAACAGGGCGCCCGCTTTCGCACTTTCGGATTTATCTCTCAGAGCGATGCGAGCATGGCCGAGCCTGAGGCTGCTTCTCACAGACCTCCCACGGACGAGCGCCTGCAGAGCAGGAATTTGGAACATCGCGAGTTGGAACTTTGCCAGATGCCTGCACTTTGGCAGCGGAAGAGTGGGCGATCCGGCTGATTTGCCTCCAGCGTTTCAAAAGGTGAAAACGAAAAATGCCCTTTGCTTTGCACTCTGAGAAGAGAAGGAAGGAAAAAGAAGGCAAAGGCGCCTTTTCAGCTTGGCTCTTGTCATGGTACCCCTGGCCACTTTTTGTATCTTCACTGCGGCATTGTACCTCAGAAACAGGGTTGAACGCAAAAGCCATGCACCCTGTGAGAATCATACTTCATGGCGCTACACATTCAGCCAATATCAGCCAATCCCTTCAGAAGCGCCGAGGCTCTTGCTCGACAAAGGCGCGGCGTGCTGCATAGATCACCTGCAAGCATCTGCTTTCAGTCACTGTATACCAATGGTCTCAAGCAGCCGGCCCGATAAGCTGCTCTCTTCTTGGCATCACTTGTGGGAGAACCTTGGCTTTACGCAACCAGCGACCTGAAGAACTTGTCAGCTTCTTCTGCAACCATCAGACCAAGGTCGAGTCTTTCGAAGGCAGAGGCCTGCTCACGCATCTTGCTTCGTCATGGAGCTTTGAGACACCAAACATTGTCACACGGTGCAACACATCATCTATATAGACGAAACCCTTGGAGTGCGACTATCGTATTACCATCGTATGCTTCATGCCTCGAGCGCACGCTGTCGACGCATCTCACGAGCCAACTCCTGGATGCTCCAAACAGCCATTGCCAGCAAACCCCCCAACCCGTTTCATGCCAATGGCTTGTGAGCATTCGGCCCTAGCTTCTCCTCCGAGGTCCACTGCCGCACCAAGTAGCCACGGATGCCTGCCTCATGCTGGGGCAGCGGAAGCCAGGCACGAGCCCTTCAACAAGTGATGCTTCTGGTTCTTCCGCTGTCTGATTGGCTGCACGCACGTCAAAGACGGTCACAATGTTCCACTAACAACAGGTCCAATGCGATACAAAAATGCCGCCACTTCTGAGGCACCTGAATGCAGGTCGCCGCTTGATGCTTCTTGTAGTCCGTCGGGGTGGGAAGGCCCTTCTCTCTTCGTTTGTCTAGCCTGCCAGGAAAAAGCACAAGCAGGCCTGCCATGGAGCTCCCAAATCAGCACAGGCCCTGCACCTATCACGCAAAACTGTGATGGCGCGCATTCGCTGCGGCCTTGGAACTACCATGTCAACTGCAAAGATCAAGCACGCGAATCTCATGCCTAGTCTACTATAAAGATTGTACTACATCAGCTCTTGGACTTAGGAGAAACTCAGCTGTGCAACTTGAGGGGTGTGCTGAGGCCAATGGAAGCTAGGCAGGCTTTGGCACAGAAGTAGGGGAGGAGGGAAAGTGCATGCCAGCAACAAGCACAAACCTCGTCCAGGGATCACAAAACCCTTCCCAAAACCTTGCAAACTTCACTCCACTTTCCACTCCACTTTCCACTCAACTTTCCACTCCTTATCCTACCACGTATCACCCCACTTTCTAACCGCGTTCCATGCCACTTTCCACTCTAATGTTCATTTTACTTCCCCGTCTATCCCTGTCCATTTCCCTCCACTTTCCAATCACGTTTCCAGTCCAATCCGCGTTGCCAGACCCACTCTCCGCCTCACTCAACTCTCCAGTGCACTTTCCAGTTCGCTCCGCTCTGCGTTTTCCACACCCAACACGCAAAACTCGCAAGTCCACTCCTCCAACCCCATCTCTCCATTCCACTCTCCAGTACATTCTCCACTGTGCACCCCACTCTGTGCTCTACTTGTCGCATCTTTTCATCCACTTGCCAGTCCACTTTCCACGCCCCTCTCCACTCCGTTCTCGCTCCCCTTTCCACTCCAATTTCCGCTTCACTCTCGGCATCTCTCCTCGTCACTCACCACTCCACTCCGACTTCACTGCCCACTCCACTCAGCACTCCACACTCCACTTCTCACCCCACTCTCCCCTAGCACCTGTCCGTTCCACTCGACTCCACTCAGTTGCAAGGCTGGCGATCCCAAGGGGCCTCATACCTGTGACTTTGGCATAATTCACACCCGACAAAGAAGCGACACTCCAAAAGCAACGACAGTTGCAAGGATGGCAACCCAAGCCGCCTCGTCACCGAGACCTTTTGCACTTATGACCGACGCAGCAACGACAGTTCAAAAGCAACAACACTTGCCTAATACAAGGATGGCGACCCTGCGAACCCTTGCAAGCGCCTGCAGGCGCTTGCGAACGCTTGCGGATGCTTTGCAGGCGATTTGCAAACGCTTGCGGACACACGCGCAACGAGTCTCTGCGGTGCACTTCGCAAAGGAGGTTACATGAAACAAATGGCTGAGAAGGAGAAAGGAGGTTGGATGCAACCACCAAACATAATGTTATCTGCACCCTGGCCACAGAAGGCTACAGAAAGAGCAGGGAGATTTGATGCAAGCAGCGAGCATGATGTTACTGGCATAATTTACCACGCAAAGAAATCGGACACTGACAAGGAGAATGGAGGCCAAGTGCGACGATGAGGAGTGATGTATTTGGTACCATGACCATGCAAGGGCACGCGAGTAGGGAGCTTCAATGCAAACACCAAGCCCCATGCAATGTCATCTGTACCATCACCGTGCATAGGTACGTAGTGAACACTACAAAACCTGTCATGTCTCAATTAGGTTCAATGCAAACTTTCAGCATGATGATACTTGCAGGTACGTGATAACTACAGCGCAAGCAGGGAGGTTTGACGCAACGACCAGCACGATTCGTTTGTATCCAGCATCATGCAATTTGTATCATGACCTTGCTTGGGTATGGCGCAATACACAGCAAGTACGGAGGTTTGATGCAACCAGCAAGCCTGATGCCACTCGTACCGCGACCATCAACAATGGTGCACACGACCGGAAGGTTAGATGCAACCACCGGAAAGCATGTCATCAGCAGCATGCCAGGGTCGTGAACACTGTAGAAAGAATAGGAAGAGGGTTCAGAACACCAGAGGAAGAATAAGGAGGCTTGATGCAGCAACCAAGCATAACGATATGTGTAAAATGAGCATGCAATGTTTAGCACTGCGAGTGAGTATGGAGGTTTGATACAACCACCCAGCGTGTTGTTACCCGCACCATCACCTTGCAAGGGCAGTGAGCACTACAGACTGAACATAACAGAAAACATAAGCAGGTTCGATCCAACTCCACCAGGCAGAATGTTCTTCGCGTCCTAACCATGCCAGGGCAGCAGAGGGGGAGCAGGAAGAGTTTCTGCAACCAGAAAGCATGACTTTGCGCTCACAGCCACCACAAGGTTCGTGAAGACTACAGAAGAAGGAGTGAGGCCTAACGCAACAACCGGGAATGATAATTTTAGTACCATGGCCAGCACGGGTATGCGCCACATAGACAGTAGGGAGGCTTGACGCAAGCACAGGCAGCGCTTCAAACAATAAAGAGGTTGCATGCAACAACCAAGCATGATGCTTCTCGTAGCATAACCGCACACGAGTAGTGAACACTACAAGAGGAGGAACCACCAAGCATGATGCTACCCGCACAAGGAACATGCAGGGGTACATGAGGAGTCGGGAGATTTCATGCAACCGCCGAGCATGATATTACTCGTACAATTGCCAAAGAGACATGATGTTGTTCCTGCGAATCCTCCCTGATGGTATCACACTAGACCGTTCCCCTCACCCTTCAGGAAAAAGAAATAAAGCAAAGAAAAAGCTACGGTTCCTCGCACCCCTCCTCGCATCCTTCGCATCCCTATGGAAGAGTCACGTTCGACGCCTCCCCCCCCCTTCCCCGCATGCTCTTCTATATCGCATGATTCGCAGCTTGCCAAGCCTTGAATGCTACTACAGCTAGAGCAAGACTACATTCAAGCCTAGCTCCGCTAGCTTTCGTGACTTGGAGCTGCTGAGGTCAACTCTCCAGGGCTGTGAGCCCACCACCATCCTCCAGCATCTGCAACCTGCTTCATTCTTCACAGCGCTTCACAGGAAGCTCATCGGCTCGTTCTCTAGTCACCACTGCCCGAGGCCTGCGATGATGATACTCCCAAGATGCAACCACCTCAGGCCTTGGATATTTTGGACGCCCCTCAAGTTCAGAACATGCTCGGGCTTCACAGCTTTCAGGCTGTGACGGTGCCCCAGGCCTAGGCTTTCTCATCGAGAAAAGGCAAGCATCTGTGGTAGGAGATTGAGCAAAGGCCCGGACGGCACAGGAATCACTTGCTGGCGTCCCAAAGGCAGCGGCCTCGGGGCTCGCTTTTCAATCTCCACTGCTGCCCTGGATCAGGTGGTCAGGTGGTAAGGCATCGGCTGTGTGGAGGCTTTGGCCTTGCATGACCATAAGAGTGATTAATAACAATAACAATAACAGTAGTAATATGTACTATATATATATATATTGATATATGCTATCTATACTTATATCATATATCTATATCTGTATGAATACATATATATATATATGCTACCCTTCCCCCGCTTTTTCAGGACTTTCAACTGACGGACACCAGGCCACGCACATCGCTCACAGCATCGAGGTCCGTCTGCAGCCTTATGTTTGGCAATCTGCAACTGTGCACCAACCTTTGATGCCGAATAACAGGGCTCCAACGCTTCAGAGTCCATACCATGTCCTGGCAACGAAAAAAAAAAAGATGCCCGGGAAACCCCTCTTCTATCCAGGTGCCTCCGTCTTGCCCTCGGCCAGCACACTGCCGAAGCGCAAGCAGCTCCACCATGGGCTGTGCCCCATGTGCCTCGAGCTGGTCAAAGGCAGCTATCCTTTAGAATTTGACTGCAAGCTTCACAGAAGCGAAGCAGAAGCCTGCTGCGTCAGTATGGGAGAGCCGGCATAGCCCTCGGTGTCCAGCAGCTTGGGATGTGACGCCCACCAGCCTTACAAAAACATGAGCTCAGCAGCGCTTAGCACTGGTGTGCCCACAGCGGAACATTGTGGAAAGGTTTCTGTATTTTGCTTCCGGGCGGCGGCTAGTGACCTCGTTGCCAATGGCTGGCAACCTGGCGTAGATCTGCCTTGGAAGTCAAGTCCGGTTTCGTCCCAAAACGTCAAACAACACGTAGCACACAGGAATCCAAGCTTCCGACGGCTTTGGCCTGGAGCAGGTGCTGTTTTTCTCAACAGCAGCAAACGGCGCTGCAGAAGCGGTCCGAGCATTTTACGTGTGGAGCGAAATCTCACGCACAACATTACTCAATGTCACACCTACGTAAGGTGTACATTGGCAAAAATCGAGATCGTAAGCCCCTGGTTTCATGGAATCAGGAGGGATCAATGTTGAATCTCGAACGCAAGTCCCTTTACGCAGGAATCCGAAGAAAGTATCTGGAGTGACACTTCCACCATGACTCCAGCAAGCTTTTATCAGGCCGCTCTCAAGCAAAGCCATACCCTCGGTGGGCAGCGGCAGGGTGGGACACCACAGCTTGGCTCAAAGGAGCTGCGGCAAGTGGTGTTTGATGCTTAAAGAAAAAACCCTTCTAGACCCAACTACAGAAGGTGATCCAGATCTGTCTGAGACGTGTGAATAAAACGCTGTTGTGCCTGCGACTCCGTATCCGGGGCTTTTCTGGAGGACGTGGATCCACAGGCCTCGATGGCTTCCAGCCCAGGCTACTTTCTGGCAATGTTGCTATCAGGCCTCAGCCGGCGAAGCGTTATCTGCTTTTGGTCCGCTAGGATCTCCTGCGCCTAAAAAACGTCCCAATCCTGACTGCGTTTCCAACTGTTCTCTGAAATCATCTGAGTTGACAACACGGGTGGCATCTGTTTGCGCAATGTTGACCTTCTGCCATGGGTGGCAATGTCCATCCTGGCGGCTGTTGCGAAATGTCATCATACCCTTGCGTCCTGAATGGTTTGAGATCCTGGTAGTGGAAGAACACAGGCGACGACTCCACAACTGCTGCGGTCGTTCTAAAGCATTCAGCCGAAGCCTACAGGTTGTTAGAATTGTTTGCTTCAGGCTGACTTCCACCCACCAGGCCTTGCGCTCGAGCCTTGCTTGTGCCTCGGCCTGCACGCCTTGCATCTTTATGGTCAAGTTGTGCGACCTCGGTCCGTCCCAAATTTCTCTGGGACTGGGTTCGGATAAGATGAACTTGGGATGTAGCGATCCCAGCTTGCTCTGCGCGACATTCACTGCACGCTGCAAACACTGAAGACCTGTGCCAAGCAGTAGCGACCCTTCTAGAACATACAAGCATGGGCAGGGATACGAACTGAGCCCATCACATGTGGCAAAATGCTTGAGGTGCAAATTCTCAACAAACATGTTGTAATGAGCAACCTTGCACATGCGTCATCATTCGTCAGTGGTTAAGTCGAAGCCTGCCAGACCTCACTGAGCGTGGCACTACCAGCAGCTGGGCAGTCTCTGAAGGCTCGCTGCCCCCACCCACCTCAAAGCAAGCCGTGAGAGGCTCCTACAGCCGGACCCAGCTGAGTTCCTCAGAGCCCTCAGGCCTCAGCTTCCTGGTGCCGCTCCTGGTCGTGGAGAACAGCCACGGCCTCTGAAAAAAGGCCGTCCAAGGCTGCGTCTCGCACCCTACTCACAAGCTTTGTCCGAGCTACCCTCTCGACGTGCTCCAAGGCTTCGTTGTGGCGGCCTCGGTGCCAAGCTACATGTCTTGACTACCAGGGCAACTGTCAAACTGTCTCTACAAAGCCATTGGCCGCTGTTGCTGAGAAGAACTCCATAATTGAGAAAGCTCCGCGCCTTGGCAGCAAACCACAGGACATGAGCCCCATAAGTCACATGCAAGCGCACGGCTCTCACCAGTAGGCATTGTCAAAATTAATCCCTCGTGCTATTTTCAGAAAGCTTTAGCATGACAGCGGCTCAACGTGATGCTTCTTCAGGTTCTCAGAAGTTGTTTGTTTGACCATGTGTCTTCAGCAAACGACCCCCCTTCTCAAACATCTGTGTAGCCCTGTCACGCCCTCTCTGAACGAGTCATGAAAGGAACCACAAAAAAGGTGTTTCACCAATTTTGTTGGCTTTACCACCACTGCTTTGAAAAGAAAGTGTTAGCTGAGTCTTTTGATTTGTTCGTTAACATTAAATGGCAAGAGTCAAAGCACTACTTTCTGAAGGCATTGGATTAAGAAAATGAGAGTGTGCGAAACCGTCAATGCCACCAAGCTACATGTGCCATTAAAACAAGAAAACCAGACATCCTAACCTGCGTGTTGCATTTTCCTGGCCTTCAGGGCTTACAGTAAAAGGCCTTTGCCGCGCCAAAACATGCAGGGTAAGGGCATCTGTTCTTCTGTTCAGCTTGGCTTTGGCCCAAAAAAGGCCTGGAGGCTGCAGGCTTTCCAGGGCCCTTGGGGCCAAAACCAATCTGAAGTGTTATTCAGCTTGGTGTTGGCATTGCAAAGGCCAGGAGGGTGCAGGCCTTCCGCCAACAAAAGCTGATAGTGCGACCATCGAGCCTTGCAAGCAATGCACACTGCCTTGTTTTCGAACGTATTTCGCTTGAATGCTGACAATGTGCTGCGCGACAATATGGACGAAGAATCAAGTTGTGGATGGACCGGGGTCAGACAGGACTAAACGATGACTTGCCAAGATGATACACTCAACATCAAAATCACTTGAATGTTCATGAAGACTCTGTCTACAATGTATGAAGGATGTTTGTATTGTACTTTTCGGAAGAAGCGAAGGCAAAAAAGGAGCTAAACCAAAACGGCATCAGGGCTTAGAAATGGAAAAAAATGGCAACGTACACCGACAATGTACTCAAAACTGAAAAAACACGTGCAGATCTGCCGCAGCGCCTGACAGAGAACAAGCGGCATCTCAACACTCCTGCAGATGCATTGAACTAGAACCCACAAGCGTCACAAGAATGCCAGCATTTCAAACGGGCAGCCATGCCGCTCCCAGAAGGCCTGCTGTATGCTAGCCTCTTTGACAGGCGGTAAAAAAAAAAAGGGCTGTCTCGAATAACCAGGCACTTCAGCTTTCTGGCCCCACTTAAGCCAAATGGACAACGCAGCGTTTGCCTACAGGATCTTCCCGCAGCAAATGCGGGCGAGTGGCTGGACTGTCAGCTTCCTTGTACCGCTGCTCGATTTTCAAAGCCTTCTCCGCAAACCTTCGCGATTGTTCTTAGGAGTTTGCTCCCAAGGATGACCGCAGGATAAGGACGATAACATCAACCGCAAACTCCTCAGCGAATTACAAAACAGTTTAGCATCAACATTGAAAATGGTTCGAGCACAAGCCACACAAATAGCCTGCCAAGGCATACCATGCTCCAACCGCTTGCCAGGAGGCTGGAGGGCAGCGTTTAACTTTCCTCGCGTGCGGTAGTAACCTCACACGCTCTCATGCGCATCAGAAGGTAAGCTCCAGGAGCAAGCTGACATCCCGCCCGCAATGCTCTGGTGTGGCAAGGTGCAGCAGAGATTGTTGAAGGTCACAGCACGAAGGGCGACTCGACTTTTGAAGTTGGGCACATTGTCAGCCTCCGTCATTGCCTGTCGCAAAGGGGTTCTCAACGCAAATCCTTGCAGCCACGTAATCGGCCTCAGCCTTTTTGAACAGCTCCAGTGCAGCAGTGAAGTTGCCTTGAAGTCTTGGGCAAATGCGCTCAACTTGCATCGAGCCGGCATCAAATGGATTCGTTTGCCTGTGCCCAGGCAATGCACTCCCCAAGAGTTGCAAGACACCACCTCGGCGGCTGGGCGTCAACGCGTCACATTATGCAAGCGGTCAGGATCTCATTGCTTCTCGTCCTCAAGCCACAAGACAAGACGAAGCGGGCTTTAATGTCTCGGGCATTTTGACGACAAATAGCGCCTGCAAGATATACAAGTTGGCGTGCTCAACCCACGGCAGTCACGAACCTTGTTTCTGAAGTATCGTGTCTGCCTGGGTGATGGACTGCAGGCACTAAAGGCACCTTCCTTAAGGTGGGGCCTGGCTGCTGTGCCGATCCCACTGAATTAAGGCATGCTACAGATCCTCTCTCCGGCTCTCACCGACAAGATATGCAGCAGGAAAAACAGGGGCAGCTCATGCTGGATGTGAATTGGGAAGCTCTGCCTTTGCTTCGAGCCCAGGCTGACTCGTGCTGACAGGCTGGAAAAGTCCAGCAGGTTTTTATACCAAGTCATGTCTTCGAATCCTCCGAATCATAGAAGCGCAATCGCTTCACTCTTGCGTGTTGGTCTGAAAGCATCTTTTCGATGCAGAGCTAGGGCCTCATAGCGTCAACCTGCAGTTCATGATCTCTGGGGGATTCTGAGCCACAGCCTGCAGTCACACTGCCGGTCTGAGGCTGGAACCACGAACAACTTCGGAACGAAAGATGTCCTGGTGGCACACAGGATCAGGAGTCTTTATACGGTAGGCATGGGAACCACAGAATCACAGAATCACAGTAAGTCCCTGGCCCCCTGCTCTTTCTGGGATTGTCTTTGGATAAACTCTGCTCGTTGCGCGAACTTCTGAAAAAGATGCGCGCAAGGAGGCTCAAGACCGAGGGCTCGCAACCGAAGAGCCGCTTGTCGAGCTTCTTCGGGGTCGGTTGGAAGAGTTAGGTTCCTCTTCATTGAGGAAGCTCCATCCTGAGATGCTTGGAAATTCTCCAGACAGCAACTCGTGAAAGCCATGCAAAAACTTCCTGAGGGCAGCACACTACGATAAGTGCTGCCCATGTTGGCTCGTATCAGGGGACAAAGAAGCGTCTACTTCACCACACACTCCCTGGAGCCTAAATGTTTTCAGCACGGAAGAAGGTGTGTGACTCTGCACGATACTAAACAGATGCAGGTTGCACAGGTGCTGCAGTTCCACAGATGGCTGAGTGCCCGGGCGTACTTCTCAATCGAGGCCAGCAGCTCTTCGTGCTCATCTCCCAGAAGCTGCTGCCGCACGCAAATTGCCTTGGTTGCAAGAACTTGTGCTCCACGGCATGCCATCTCAGGAGGATTTGCTCAGGTTAAGCAGATGGAGCGCAGCAAAAGACTCATGCAAACATCTGCCGCATCGTATCTCTAAGTGCCCGGCTTGTTCCAAGTGCTCTGCAGCATCCACAAACCGTTGATGAGTGGCACAGAACCTTGTTCTGCGCAGTTCCCTCATTGCAACTAACTTGTAGCACAAATCATCCTCATCCTTTGACCTTGTACTTCATGCCTTCCACCCCCTTCCGAACAGACACGCCAAGCAGCAAGCAGGAAAATGCCATCCTTTGGTCATCGCTCCAAGACCCCTAGCTTCCAACGGATGTTTCGGATAACCCAGCATCCCTCTCAGTTCGCTTTCTCGGCTGCTGCAATGACCGTTGTTTCTCCGACGCTCGCTTTATTCCCTTCCTTCGACACTTCTGTTGAAATAACGAGGAATCAGTCTCTGAGTGACCCAAGTCAATGCATACAATGCCATACCATGTCACATGCAGGCCAAGGCCTGCGATGGAGGCATCTTTGCAAGTATCAGCGACAAGGCTTCACTGAGCTCTGGGCGAAGCATCTGATTCTGCCTCCTCTATTGCGATAACATCGTCCTAGATTGAATCACACTCGACGCCACGTCAGACATGAGTGTGAGAAGCAACATGACAAGAGACCCAGCAAATAGGCCGAGGACATGCTGGTGAAGGTCTTCAGGCACCTTGCCACGATTTTTTCCAATTTCAAAGGAGTTAAGGTGCGACCCAAAGGCCGTAACCAAAACGAATTAGCATGTATAGCCCAAATGTAACCAATATGTACGTACTGTAGTCTATCCCAAAACTCTGGGGGCAGTTGCATGGTCCCTCCTAAGAAATGGCCTTTCCAATATACAGGTCTCTTGTTGATGGCCAGTTCCCAGAGCTACCGCTGACACGCAAGCAATTCCCTGCAATACACTTGGGTGCTGCAGAACAAGATCAAACTCTTGCACCATTTCATCCTCCTTCAATCAACTCTTTGCTCCACAAAGTGCACTTGTCGCACAGTGCCAATTCATGTCAATTCAACCTCAGCGCTTTGTGTGGCCAAGACACAATGCTCTTAATATCCTTGAGCAGAACAACCTCTTTGCGAATCGAACTGCCTGATGCTCTTGCTTCAGCTTGCACGCGATCACAACATTTTACAGCATGGTTGACCCTGAGAGCATGGCCCAACCATATTGGCAAGGCAACAACTGACAGTACCTTCCCGTGGTCAGGGCAGCGCAGGAATTCTGGGGAATTCCGCATCATTTACACCGCGTCGCTCCTCAGCAGAGGGTGTCTCGGAATGATGTTTCAGGCGCCGACGATGGGCCGCCTCCGGCAGCAATAGATTTCACGTTGACGATCCCTATGGGGCAATGGCATTGCAGGGACCTTTGGCGGAGAGTCTGGCACCCGAGGAACCAATCGAGGAACCCAAGAGCTGGCGCCGGTCTTCGGCAGAAATCTGGGCATTGAAGGCTGTGCAATCAATGAACGTCAGGTTGCAAGACGCTGAGGCACTCGCCCAGCTTCCTGCATTCCTCAGCCATTGCCAGTTGCAAGAGCAAAAGACAGGAGTGTTCTGTTGGCAGACAGGGAAGTTGAGGTGGATACGCGTTCGCTGCTTACGACCAGGAACAAATCTCCTTTCAGAGTCTGCAAATGCCCCAGCCTCCACTGGGTCTTAAGACTTTGTCACCTTTCAACAGCTCTCTGAATGCTTTGGCGGCCTTCATGGTCAGCAGAATCCTGGAGGCAGGCAGAAGCAAACGGGCGCACCCAAGGGCAGAGCATGTGACGATCTTTGTGCGTGCCGCCTTGGAGGCACTGAAGTACCATCATATAGTCAGCAACAGGCCCAAGGTGCTGTTTGCACCCTAACCCCAGAAGCCAAAGTTGCCACGAGCAGAAGAGGTGCAGGTCAAGCATGAAGAGTCCGAGAGCTGAAGCCCTGCAACTGCAACCGGCCACTTAGACGCCTCCTTTTTTACACGAAGATTGCGCTTCGTGGCTGGTGGCCAGCCAGGGCAAGTGAGCCTGGAGTGCTGCAGGCTGACCGACTACGTCCCCACGAATGGAGAATTAGATGGAAAACGACATGGAGACCCTAGAGCCCTTTAAGGGGGTAGAAGGACATATATATATATATATATACATACATATATACATGCATACATACATACATACATACATACAAATACAAATACAAATACAAACCCGTATAGTGTGGACCCTAGGTCCCTTGTGAAGGGATACATGGGAATAACAACTGTTTCACACTGCCCCGAGCCTCCATCAACGCGACCAGCCTCAAAATTGAAAAAAAGTGGGTAGCAAAAAGAGTCAGTGTATCTCCGCTGTGTCCATTTCATTTTCCGTGTGCTTTCCCATTGATTCTCCATTATTGGGAGTAACATCCCTAGCCTTGCAAAGACTGACTCTTCAATGCACGGGACCATCGAAACCCCACTGGCGAGCAGCCTCGCATGCACGCCGCGCTGGGCCAGCCATTCCATCTGCCAAACCGGCGACACCCATTGGCCTCTGTTGCAACCCATAGTTCGTGCCACAACACTTGAAAAATGTGGTGTCGGAGGTACCCTCTGCAGCTGTCAATGTCGGCAACCTTTGAGCACAGAATTGAGTCCTTCCAGCTGAGTCACGTCCATGCAACGGCGACGGCAGGCGTTGGAGGTAGAACCTAGCAATTTGATAGCTCTCGTGTGCAACCATTAGGCTAAAGCGTACAAACAGTAAAAACAGCAGTACGAAAGCCTGCGTCGCGGGTGGAAGCCGCTGTCCCGTTGCCATGGTACAGGTGGGTCCTGCGCAAGTAAATCGAGATTCCGGCAAAAAATACCTCATATCGCATCTGTCGGGCTATGCATTCCTTTAGTACAGATCCATTGTTTAATCGATTCTTAAGTATGCAATGCACAGCTCCTTTCTCTGCCCCTCACAGCTTTTTCACCTGAACTCAAACCGTTTGGGCTACTGAACAGGGATTTGAGGATGTCTCCGCAGACAAGCTAGCTCCTCCTCCTGCTGCGTCCAACAACAGCCAAACAGCAACCAGGTACCAAAAGAAGCAAAGCTAGCATCGCTGTTGTCACTGCTACTGATGAGTCTTCCAGTTCGCAGGAACACACTTGCCGAACAGCTGTCCTGGCAAGACCTCTGTCTGCAAAGATCTAAAAGGCGTGGCAGAACCTCAAAGCATGTTCTGCAGGTTCAAAATGGCCCTAAACTGCCAGAATGTTCTCAAATTCCGCCAAGCTGCGCTCAGAACCTGGGAGGAATTGCTGCAGCCATACCTGATGTAAATGATGGTAACACATAAGTTGCTAAACTGGTCCGAATGCTGCCCAGAAGCCATCTCGGCTCTCAGAGCCTTCCAAGTAGACTCAAAGTCAACAAAGACGATGCAGCCTAGCTGCCTAGCTCACATGATCCCGCAATGTGCTTCGTGTTTGCTGCATAGCGTGTCAAAAAGCTTTTGCACGGCTTGTGGTCGGCTCCGGAACTGAGCCAACTACTTGAGAAAGCACCTTCTTCAAAAGCAGAGCAACAGGCCTTCGTCCTGCCCAGCACAGAAATGAGCTCCTCTGCAGAACAGCCGAAAACTTGATTCAATCTCAAGATCGTGGCAAGCACTGTCAACACTGGTAAGAACATTCTCAATCAGAGGACATAAGGCAAGTTCAGTGGAGGCTTCGAAGCCACCAGGCCTCCAACAGCAGATTGTTTTCTCGTAGCAACGAGGCCTGAATGTTGCGTTCTTTCATTAGGGCAGGCAATGCACACAGCTTTGCGCGGTTCAGAAAAGGAGCGGGATCATGTGATGCGTTCCGATGCCTAACATCTAACAAATCCTAACGATCAATCGCAGCCTGCATTGCCTTCATCTGCTCAACTTTGTCTCCGAATTCCGCACGTTCCAGCCTCATCTCTCAGCTTGCATCACGATTTGCTTCTCGTGGCTCCAAAACCGTGCGAACTCTTTGCCATTCAGAGCGTAGCAAGGAGCTGAGGCGCATGCTCATGGGCCCGTAGAGATTTCTCAAGCTCCTGGCAATCGTCAAAAATGCGCCATGTTGCATCGCCACCAAATGCAACCTGCTGTCTTACCTCTCGTGCAGCTCTTTCACCTTGTCGTGCCTGGCATCACGTTTATCGTCGAAAATGCGCACGATGTCTCACAGCGTATTCACAAATCCATTCAAACATGATCACAAAAAAAAAAAAAGGTGTAGCCGATTCGTGCATTCAGACGGGGTTTATAAAGTTACTCTCCGTGCTCAAGAAAGAGACGCCGACCCTAAACCACAATAAGGCTTACGTGTATACTTACCTAACGGCTTGCCCGCAAACTTGCCTCAAAAACAATGAAGCAAATGCCTCACATTTCTGAAAAAGAACTTGTCTGCATGCGCGAAGCCTTGTCCAAATCATCGTGCATTTGCTCCAAGCGCGCTGCTTGCTTCATGCACACCTGGAATTTGAACGTTGATTTGGTAAGCTGGAAATTGCACGATGTCCATGGATTAACACATGTCCCAGGTGCTTCAGCTAACTTTGAGGAGTGCGCATCCTCAAGCACAAAAGCCGATCCGTTTGGATAAAGTCAATGCACTAATGCACTCAGCCTGGACTGTCTCCGTTATGCCTCGGCCAGGTTGACACGTTGATGAACCTCAGCGCCATGTCATTGCCACATGTGCTTCTGTGGCGACGCAATAATGCGAAAAAACGTGAACGCGTATGGGCACGAAACCGGCCGGTTTTCGTTTGACCGCCATAAGCACGAGCTGTAGCGCAGCAAGCGGACATGCACAAAGTTGGCTGCAGCTACAGGTAATGTTGGCTTCGACCAGTGCAAGCATCTCAAATCACAGCCAACATCATGCTGCGAATCATTTCGCACCCAGCTTCATTGCGGACAAATGCGCAATGTAAAAAGCAAAATGGCAACCGACTGACTCATGACGAGTGCATCTTCTTTGCCTGTTGCATGGGTCATGTCAAAGATAATTTGCACGCTTTCTGCCAATTGAGCCAATGCAAAGCAAGAGACCTGATAGTCCACAAAACAACATCATGACGTAACGGATCGCTTTAAAAGAGGTAACTGCAACGGACAAAAGGAACCTGACAGTGTGGAGTGACTGATGTCAATGAAATGTAAGAAGCAAGCAAACAGACATATGGAGCAGTGAATGGTCTGAATGGGTTTAATGATTAACGAACTCGGCACTGAACTACTGCATGCAAGAGCAGCTTGCTGGACTGGATTTAGAAGCCAGAACGCGCGTTTTGGTACTTGCTGCCCGTGTTTGCCAAGCCGAACCTTGACAGAGCACAAAAGCTTCTAATCACGCATTTAGAAGACGTTTATCACCAATAAGTCCCGCTGTGTGAATGTTGATGGTCAAGGTTGATGCGTCAGAAACCATGCAGGTGAGGCACCCCCGTCATCATGTGCGATGATAATAGTGTTTTGGTTCAGGAAGGGCACTTCGAAACGGACTCCCTTGTATCCTGGCATCTTCCAAACGTAGGTGCTTTTCCGAAACAGCTCACGGCGAAGAAGTGAACTGTTAGATGGCATGATTGACAAGTCATGTTGTTGCGAATAGAAGATTACGGTGCAGGGTGCAAAGCGATGGTCAAGCACGAGGCCGGAGAGGATGCGCCGGCAATTCCTTTCATGAACGTTGAGTGGTGTGGTGAATACGGCGCTTCGATTATACCTGTCACCAGTCTTGCATCTCATTTCTTATGTTTGCGTGACCGCCTGAGGCCGAAGACAAGTGTTAGTACCCCAGCTGCAGCTGTCAAGAACCGTGCAGCGCCCGTCCGCTCGGCTGTGAAACATCAGTGGCTCTCACAAAGAGCTAAGGGACGATGAAGATGGTGCATAGCTGGGAAAAACTCGATTGCTTCTGACCTTCACACGTGATTTGGAAGCGCATCTTGTAGGACGTTTTTGCCGGACCTAGGCCTAAATCGTAAGTTCCAAGATCAATGCACAAGGAATTCTTTTTTGGGCCGCGCTCTGCGCCTCAAGGCCTCAGGGCCGGAACCTATGGCACTAAGCTGCCATGCTTGTTCCGCTCGGATGACGATGCAAACTTGAGGCAGCTGTTGAAACGGAGTAGCGTCAAGATTACCGTTATTTGTAGAGCAGTAAGGGTGTTTATTTGACGAGCAGAACGATTTTAAAACCACCGCAAAACGATACACGGCGCCCCAAAAAAACGATACCCTAGAAACGATACCTCTTAATCCTGCAAAACGGTACGGGGCACCCACAGTATGCCACCGTTACCGGTAAACAAGTAATTTTGACATCAGCTCAAACCCGCATTTGATTCGCTACCCGTGGCCTGCTGGGCTGCCGAGAAAAGAAAGCTCGATGCCCATTTGATGAGCTCAAAGTTCATCCAAGGATTCTTGCTTCCAGTTACTGAAGGATACAAGGAAATTTGCCCAACAGGCTTTAAGGTTCGACCTAGAATCCGATCCTGCCCCCAAACATGGAACTACCACATGATAAAAACGGAAATATGCGAGCATATTTACAAAAGAGCCTACCGCGGCAAAAATTTTGGAGGCGGAAATCCGTTGAACATTCTTCAAAGTGGCCTGGCATGTCGCAGTTGAGAGTGGCATGCGCAACCTTTTTGGCTCACTCAGAATCTTCCGTCCTTGACTCCGAGCCAAACATTTTATCCCCCGCACGGCCATCCTTAAGCCCCCCCCGGGCACAAGTGCTTCGGGGCGGGGCGAGTGTTCGGGAGTGTTCGGGAGTGTTTGGGAGTGTTCGGGATTGTTCGGGAGGGTTCGGGAGTGTTGGGGAGTGTTGGGGAGTGTTCGGGAGGGTTCGGGAGTGTTCGGAAATGTTCCAGAGTGTTCGGGAGTGTTTGGCAATGTTCGGGAGTGTTCGGGAGTGTTCGGGAGTCTCCGGGAGTGTTCGAGAGTGTTCGGGACTGACTTAAGCATTTCAGGGGCGTTCCCGAACACTCCCGAACACTCCCGGAGACTCTCGAACACTCTAACACTCCCGAACACTCCCGAACACTCCCAAACATTGCCAAACACTCCCGAGCATTCCCGAACACTCTCGAACACTCTCGAACACTCCCGAACACTCCCGAACAATCCCGAAAACGCTCCCGAACACTCCCGAACGCTCCCGAACGCTCCCGAACACTCCCGAACACTGAATACTCCCGAACACTCCCGAACACTTCCGAACACTACTTAGTAGCCTCACCCCTAAGCTCCTGGAATGCTTAGGTTGGCTCCCGAACATTCCCGAACACTTCGAACACTGTCGAATGGTCTCGCACATTCGCCCACCTCTGTCCTCCCCTCTACCCTCCCCTTCCTCCCTTCCCTTCTCCCTTTTCCAGTCCATGGAGGCTCGAGTTTAACTGAAGCCCATCTGGTAGCGGGTTGGAAATTGGGGTTAGGGCTTGGATTACAGGGTTCGGGGCCTGGGTTTTTCGTCCCCATATGTTTTTTTTTTTAAAAGAAAATAATGTGGTCCATCCAAGCAAAATTGGCTGAATCGAGCCACGTCACCACGTCCTCAAGAAGCAATGTTCTGACCCCTAAGACCCTGGAATGCTTAAGCCCATTATTCATATCGAAATATTCCCACACGCATACCTCCGTCTCCAAAGTATCCGATCTTCACTTTTCCAGGGGTTTTCAACTCATAGCAGTCCATGTGTGGGCACGGCTCCCGTGCTTGTGCACTCTGTATCTAAGCACTCAGACTTTGTAAGACCTCACTGGGCACGTTGACATCCCCACTGCTGGGATTCTTGAGGAGCAGGATGGCTTTGAGTTGTTCTTCCGGATGAAGTGGCAGCTGCCTATACGCACTGCGAAGATCATAGTCTTTAGACACAGGCCGCACATGCTCCTTGTTGTTCCATGCAACATGGAGGCCTCCCAACTTGGCGCCATCCAACAAGGTCAACGCATTATCTCCCCTTTGGAATGCAACCCTGAAGATCATCATTGTCACCCACACGCCTCATCCAGGGCCTTGAGCGTGACGCGCTCGCACGAGGCAAACAGGGCGTTGGTGCCCTTTTTGGAGAAATCATCAACCGGCCTGAGCTTCCCCTGGTGACTTAATTGAGAACTTTCGGCAAGACGCCCAGCTGTCAGGAAATTTCTGGTTAACCTCCTCCAGAGTGAGCGGGCCCTCCAGCCAAGATTCTCCCCTGGGATCTGCTTCTGCTACTGTGATGCCCCAATCTTCTCTGGCATGCCCGGCCTGAGCTCCTCGGCCGCCTGCAAAAAGCTGCGCTCGTCACTGGTAGCAGGCTTCGCATCTGGTACGTTCTAAAAGCCCCGGAAGCCTAGACCGAAGGTCCCTCTCAAGGTGAACATCCGGCCAGTCAAGTTGCTTGGCGATGTCAAACAAGTGCAAGACGCCTGTTTCCCAGTATCCGCCGCACGTCCGGGTGAAGCGCATCCTTGACGTGCTTGTCTTCCGACTCAACTTGTTTGGAAATCTCCCTCCACTCCTGAAGCTTACTCAGCCCATGCCGTAGAATTGCAAGAAAGCCCTGGGTAAGGGACCTCAGCATGAGTTCAGGAAGAGATCTGGCGGAATCAAAGGGGCGCTCGAATGCAATGGCCTCATTAACATAAACCTCTGTGGACCCAAAGACCCCGAAGAGATAAACCATGGACCCTCAAGGCCCGAGCGACCGCTGTCAGAGCGAGCATCCCCCTACTGCTTTAGTGTGCTGGGCAAAGCTGTCGATGGCGCAGCACTTTTTGCTGTTGCGATCCAGACGGCTGTATTTGCGACTTTGCGAAGGCCCCACACCGTACAATCCAGGCGATCGCCGCAGCAGTCACAGCCCTGAGTCTGCGGCCCGAGACTGCTCCCTCCCCTCATTTGGACCCTGGAGCGCCAGCACTCGGCAGATATTCCTGGTACCACCGACGATACCAGCGAGGAAGCGTTGACGCAGCAACTCCGTCAAGCCCGAGCAGACCGGCGGAAAGCGAAGCATTAGCAGCGCAGGCCCAACAAGGCAACAGTGGCTGCTACGGACCCTGGGCTTCGTAGTGACAAGGTTGTGGCTTCAACGGCTACTACGCAGACAAAATGCGACTGGCCTTCGTATCGTGTCGGAAATGCAAAATGGCAGCCAACGGTGACGCGGACATGATGACCTGTTTGGTAGACACCCTCTCCAAAAGTATTGGTTCCAAAACAAATGGGTTCCATGAGAATAAGTATTCTCTCCAAATATTATATATAAAAAATTCCAATCAATCGAATCCACAATCAGATGCACTCTCTCTTGCATGGGCAAAAACAGTGCGTGGTTTGCGGAAAAGGTTTTGCTAGGCATCCCCGGGAAGGTTCTCGGCTCGAATGCAACTAGCTGCGGGGCAACGATCAGTAGTGACGCCATGGTTTCATTGATTCTTCTGCATTGGTTGTTCATTGCGACCGGCGACCGGGCTGGCATTCTTGCTGGATAGCTACTGTGGTGAATTGCAGAAGCAACTGCCTCGCTTGAGAGTTTCTACATATATGGAGCCGCCTGGGTCCCCATTCCCAGGGCACGCCGACTCACAGGCCAGGGATATGAACAGGCAGGCGCACGTAGAACCGAGGGTTGCTTCGTTGACCATGGGCGAACTGAGAGCTTCTTCGGGGGCGAAAAATCATGGAGTTTCACAAAAACGCTCGGTGCTTCCCAGCAAAATGAGCTACACCCCCCAACAGAAAAGATCCTTTAGAAGGGCCAGGCATCGAGCGTCGAACAACGCATCGGGGGAACCTGGTACAAGGGCAGGTGGGTGACGCAGCATTACGACCCGTTCCACTAGCAGGCCAGTACAGAAGCATTCTGTTTCTGAATCGGATAGACTGCGTGCAATCACCTATAACAGAGGCGGTTTTTCCACGGATGCCTTTGATTCCTTTATGCAATGGATGGAGAAGCAAACTGATGCAGATATTGTCTTCGTACAGGAGTGTCATTGGGGATTGGGCAAAGAACTGGAAACCAGCTGGAGCACTGGAACTTGGCATGTCATTGCCACAGTGGATCCCAACAATCCATTCGCAGGTACTGCCGTGTTCATCTCCGAGAGATTGGTCCGTAGCGACAGCATAAGATATCAAGCGGTTGTAGCTGGCAGGATTCTGCATGTTCGCTGTGACATGAGCTTATGTGGTTTAGACCTGATTTCTGTATATCAGTGGGCATGGAACGGTGCCGCGGATAAGCAGGCGGAGGGAAAACGTCACAAGCTGTGGACGGCACTTGGCAGACTGACTGACGGCTTGCCCAAGAAATCTACTGCTAATTGGTGGAGATTCTAATTGTTCTTGCACACCTAACTCTGGCAGGTCTTGGAGTCCTGCAGACAGGAAAAGACACTAAGCATGACACCGCGGACTTCATGGATTACATATTTGGGCAGAATCTATGCGTTCTGAACACGTGGCAGTCGCGGCGTCCGACAGCCTCAGCAACCTATGTTTTCAATGAGCAGCCTACACAAATTGATTTCTTGCTCACTAGGCGGGTCTCGGTTGACTTGCAGGCCAAGCGAGCTCAGGCGCTCACCGTGGACTTGGTACCTTGGCGTCTTGGTTCCAAGCATGGAATGGTCAAAGCGAGTCTACGACTGGCTCCAGTGTGGACTCCTGGCAGGAAACCTATGAGCGCAGATGGATACGACAGGAGGGCCCTGGAGAATCCTGGAGAATGCTTTTCAGTGCAAGACTGAAGCTGCTCAACAATTGATATCCAAGGCGCAGGAACTGGCTGCCATCCGACGTCCTTTATCTCCCAAAGGTTTAAACTCTGCCGCGCTGAAGCTTTGTTGCGACAGTTTTCCACGCACCCAGACCGCGAGGAGTCAAAAACCATGGCAATCGGAGGCGGCGCGGTGTGGGCTGGCACGGATGTGGGCTGCGTACCGGCAATTAAAGTCACCTCACTCAGCAATTAAAGTCACCTCACTCAGCAAGCAAGAGCTGCGCAGATAACTGTCTTGCTTTGAAAAGGGAAGGTCGACAATTTTCCTTCTTTGCGATTATGCAGAAGCTCGCTTTCGACAGCTGGCGCCGCTTTGCTGCATTTACGAAGGCTCACAAACAGGTCCGTGCACAGGGCAAGCAACAGCGCAAACAAAATCTCCTTAGACAACTGGACGCGGCAGAGAATGCTGCGGAGCATCATAATCAGGCAGAGTTGTACAGGATAATCCGTCGGCTTGCGCCCAAGCATCGGAAGGAGCCGGCACAGATCAGGAGCAAAGAGGGGCAGGTCCAAGATGGATAATCGGAGATGCTTGATATCAAGACATACTTCACAGAAGTTTTTTTCCACTGGTCCTGCGGCTGCAGTATTCTTTTTTTACATCTGGCTTGCACGTTGGTCCTCATGGTTTTGAGCAGTGCATTCTGAAGTTGCAGAAAGGGAAGGCTGTTCCACGCACATGCTTTCCCACATCCATCTGGCGTGCCTGTTCGAGTACTCTGTCGGGTTGGATGATTGAGCATTTTGAGCGTCAGCGGCAGTCAGGACAAGTGCAGATCGATTCCACGCGGAAAGACTGCTCCCTGACCTGGCAAAAAGATTAAGAGACCAAAGGATCTTAGGCCCATAGGATTGCATGATCCAGGGAGCAAAGCACTTGTCCGATATCTGCAGGAATGCATTATGCCTTCGGCTTTTGCAGTGTTGCAGGCATGTCCGCAGTTTGGATATTGTCCTGGCAAGACAATTGATGAAGCGATCTCCAGAGTGGTTACGCACGGTAGAAAGATCAGGACTCGCCTACAACAGGGTCGAAGTGGTGTCTTCACCAGGCGGGAAGGCAGACAACAATCTTCGTGCTATGGAGGCGCGCAGATGAGCATAGACCTTAGCCAGGCATTTGACATGTTACCGCGTGAAGTCACGCTGTCCGCTTTGCAGTTTGCCAGAGTACACGCCGACGTCTGTGCTCTTGTTACGCACATACATGAGACTGTGCAATATGGAGTTGAGCACCAAGGGCACAAGGATAATATTGATACGCGCCGTGGAGTAAGACAGGGTTGTACGCTGCCGCCTACCTTGTTCGAAATTTTTACGGCGTATTTCACAGCCCTGCTCAAAGAGCGAACAGATGCCACTTGGGCACAGAACTTCGTGACGCTTTTTGCGGATGACAGTCATCTTTCCTGGGAGGTTGAATCAACTGCGGATCTCGCATATGTCCTGAAATGCATGAGGGCTACTTATCAGCTTTTCACTGAGCTGGGGATGAAGGTGAACTCCAACAAGTCGGCCATCATTCTGGGGGTTAGAGGAAGATCTGCCAGGAAGTGGTTAAAGCCCAGACTTCAAATGAGTCAGGGTCGGCAGGCGGTGGACATGGGTGTGGTTGGTCAGCCCTTATCCCAGTCTGTCAAAAGATGACCTACCTTGGCGCGGTAGTCTCATACGCTGATCTTGAAACGCAGACTCTAAGGCATCGAACGCAGGTTTCATCAATGAACTGACAACTGCTTATTAAGTTCTTGCACTCCTCACGCTGCATATCTCTTCGGCATAGACTCCGTCTCTACTGCACATGCATACCATCCTGCATCATGTACGGACTACACGCAGTGGGCTTCACCGACAGAAGTCTGCATCGGCTGTTGGTGTACGAAGTGAAACACATTCGAGCCATAGCCAGATCGCCAGTTCACCTCACGAAGGAGAGCAATGAGGCTCTCTTGGCTAGGTTGAATATCACATCGGCCAAGGACTATCTGACAAAATTGCTCAGGAGCAGGGTTAAGAGGAGTCAGGACGAGTGCGCTAGAGATGTTTTTGCTGGCAATCTGAATTTCCTGACGCAATTTGCGACAGAGACCTCAGCGACTCAGTCTGGGGGACTCATCCAGCTTCCTGTCCGCAGCCATGAACAAGAAGTCGCTTGTCCAACTTGCGGAGTGTACTTTCAGGACAAGCACATCCTGAGGACTCTCCGTGATGACCGAAAAACTGAGTGCATCATTACCTGGCATTTCTGTGGGAAGTTGCGCGCAGGAGCTCATGAAATGGGCTCTAAGATTGCCAAAACGCTCAAAACACTTACAACAGTACACGCATGTCCTGCCAAATTGAAACGTCTTCGATAATCACCAATATCAGGGTTCACAAGGCTAGCCTTATGCTTCTTCTTATGGTGTTTGCGCATCGACGTCTTCGTGCGTGAAGAGGATGTGTCCCTGCTTGGGCATACGTGTCGGGGACCCCTTCTATTCCTGTGATTCAGAGACAACATTATCTTGATGCTCTTGCCAAAGACACATGGAGGTCTCTGCTCAGGCTCAGTGACACTGAGCTTTTCAGGGAGCTCAAGAATTTCTGTGCAATCCGCGGGCAGAACTCACAACATCTTGAAACCTCTGCACGCCGGCCTTGTACCTCTTGGAAATCAACAAACCTTGATTACTTAAGAAGGATGTGAGAAATACGCAAAGGTCTTTGACTGATTACAGTATGACGAAATCTTGGATAGAAGAAACGGAAGTTGAGAAAAACATAGTGAGAAATGATGAAGATTGATGACAAGTTATGAAAAGTCATGGCATATGCTGAGAAATTGGAAATAATGAAAGTCATGATGAAACTTGCTGAGAATGATAGAAATCACGAACTATTGTGAACAATAACGAAATATAGTGAACGAAAATGCGATGAAGGAAACAGGGTGAGACGTGAAGAAAAATGCTGAAGATGAGGAAGAACATGAAAAACTGCAGAGAAACGATGAACTATGATGAAACATGCCAGCAACATGATGAAACTTGAAGGAACAACATGGTCGAAATGATGAAATAATGATCGAAAGCCCGCGAAAATGACGCATTTGAAAAATGACGAAAATGCTGAACACTGATTGAAACTACTGACAGATGACAAAAAGCTAGGGGAATAATGAAAATCATGAAAACTGTTGAAGCATGCTGAAAAATCATGATTAATCATGGAAATGAGGTGAATCATAAAACATAATGAATATCAAGAAAATCATGAAGTATGACGGACAATGATGGATAATGATGAAACATGACGAACACTGTTGAGCAATGATTTAAGATGATGAAAAAGTCACACTCTTTAAGGAGAGGGGTTGTGAGGGGGGGGAATAAGTCTGGACTTATTCTTTTTCCTGGTGGAGTCCGTGTTATCATTCAATTGTTGGTGCATTGGTCAAGCGCTTGTGGAGGTTCTGCACGACTTGCCAGCATAAAAGTTCAGTTCGCGCAGCAGCGCAGCAAAGAAAAACCACCTTGTGGTGGACAACGACGGCAACCTTGAGGTTTCAAGGTCTTCTAACGCGGGAACTTGTGACGCCAGGTCGTCTTTCCCTTAGAACATGGAGGCACTTGCTTATGCTAAAAAGCATGCGAGCTGCCGTAAACTGGTTCAAGGCCCGTATAAGGCAATGGAGCAATGCAAATGTTCAATCGTGGGTACCTTGAATTTCGAAGGAGCCTTTAGGGATCTTCCCAGCCTTTCAAAATAGCACAAGTCTTGGAGCCAAAATTGAAACCCAAAAAACACCCGCAACTAGACTCTTCCCTCTTGAAGAGGCTTTAAGAAGATTGAGAAGCCTGTCCACGTGAGTCTTTGCACTCTAAAAGCGATTTCCTTCTGGGCATCTGCATCTTCAAGACAACCTTCAATTTCTGACTACGAACGAGAAGCAGGCAACAGTGAAGTTCGAATCCGGGATGGGGGTTTTTCTGACTCCGAAGCAAGAGCCATTTGTTCTAAGATTTGGTTCTAGGTTTGGTTTAGACCCCTCTGTTCCCCCTGTTTGGACTGTCGATGCTTTGCATGCCTTCAATTGCCAAAGCGCAACTTCCGCTCTGAGAGATTTTGCTGCGAGCAAGTCTTTTCGACCTAGGCGCAAAAGCGGGACGTTTTATGCTTTCATTTTGGCCTGCATGGATGCTTTGCTTGGAACTGGTGATGTAAATCAACTTGTCCTGTTCATTTGCAAAACTCTCAGGGTGAGCAATTGCATGAGCAGACACAGGACAGCATGGGCGAATAATAGTCGCTTTACCAGTGCACCTATACAACTACCAAATGGATGAAGGCAGTGTCTTGACATGTGCTGCTTTATGGTTTTCGGATAAGAGTTAACATGCCTATTTGCCTTGAACTGATTTTGCGTGTTGAGTGCCTGGCATGGATTCTGATGGAAGCTGCCTCGTCATCCATTGGAGATGCAGAGATCTCCAGCCTTGCCGGATGAAGAAGCAATGCAGCTGTTCAAGGTTCTTTGCTAAGAACTTCCACATGGAGTTCTCGGACAATGCCCCAAGAATGCAGTTAACATGGTCTTGAAGTTATCTTGAAGGTCGAAAAATCCAGAACATTTTAATTTAAAAACATACAAGCAAAGATGGACAAAAGCTTTGCGAAGCTACTTGCCCACGTGCCACAGAATTTTTCCTTTTCGACTTTGAATGCGTAGTATCTTACTTCATGCTGCCTTGCAGCCCTGAGGGACAGGCCAGGCTTTCAAGCTGTGGCACGCTACATCCATCGGAGAATTGCTTCAACAACTACAGCGGCCAATCCACAGCATCCAAAAAATGTTTTTTGATGTTCTGAACAGCCACGGCTATGCGCGCACCCATTGCTAAACATTATGATGTTCCACAAACATGTTGCAAAATGTCATCAAATTTCTGTTCACTTAGCACGCCAACGTTCATACACACAAGATTGCACATGACTTCGGCTTCAGCCTGTGCAAAACGCTGTCCTATTATTTCCCGGACAAAAGCGTGGGCGTGGGCTCAAGCTTTAACAGCAGGTTCACTGCATCAATGTTTTCAGGCGCCAGCATAAGTTCGAAGAGACCTCCCACCATCCAAGCCGCCATAAATCGTTAATGTCATTCCATCAAAATCACCTAGGAAATTTTTTTGCTGCGAAGCCTCACAACTTAGGTCGCCATGGTTTCGTTGTCCGGGCGTTGCCCAGGATTACTTTCATAACAAAATGACCTCTTCGCGGAAATCCAAAGTTCCTTTTGTGCACACCATCGCGAGCTTTCGCGAAAGCTTACGATACTTCTTTCGCAAACTCCAAAGTTCCTTTTGCAAGCACCATAGCGACCTTTCGTGGATGATCTTTTTAGAAAGCTAAATGCACAGAGAGTTGCAGCGCAGCGTGAGTGAGCAAGCAAGCAGCAACACCGCTCCGTGGGTTTACTAGGACATTGGTGCTCTGCTGAAATGAATGCTGTGGTAACACCCCCAACTTTACTGGAACATTGGTGCTCTACCACTTGTACATGCTCGCGCTGTACAGTTGGCAACATCCCCCAAGCTTTACTGGACATTGATGCTCTGCCTTGCGTTCAAAACTGGCTGGAGTTGACCACTTTTGCTGATTACTGCTGCGCTACGGTGCGGGTAGTCTTTTTGCGTGCCACTGCTGATTCCTAGTGTCGCGTGGCTTGGTTTTGTAGAGTTTCTCTATGTTTCTTATGTAGATGTAGCAATGCTATAGCTGGAAGCCGGGCTGAATGGCCTGTCTACGGGGATGCTTCGGAGACGTTGCTGCGCTTTCAAAGTCAAAAAAGCACTTCAAGCATCTTACTGAGATTGAACCCGTTTGCGCAGTAAGATTAAAGATAAAGTCCCTTGCTTGATTGCGAACAATGCGCAGGTTGAATCATGCGAGTGAATAATATTTCACATGGATATGGTTTCGGAAATTTGTGAATACATTTGTCAAGACTTTAAACCTTGATGTGCGCGTTATCTTTGATGAAGACAAGTAAGGTATGTTGCGTACAGGATGATGGTCGCAGCAATGCATTTCTTGGTCATGGGCAGTGTTAATTTGAATGCAGGAAGAGCACATGCAGCACGTACGCAGGTTTTGATTGGAAGAGATGCGACGTGGAATGTGTGCTTGCGGATTATTTCGCATGTGTAAGGAACAAAGTTTAATTCAGGCAGTGTGTGTACGTCCTGCAAAAACTCACCTGCACGAAAGAATCAAATACCGAGAACCTCCGAACTCATGTGAATTTGAGGGCATTGATTCACAAAACATTGGGGTATTTAATCCATAATGCCGGCTAAGCCAGGATAATTGCCAATATTACTTGCCACTACTATTAAACTTCATAATACAACTAGAATGTAAACCACCTATACCTACAAGACCGTAGACTGTGTTCCAGTTGAGTACATGTTTCTTGCATCCTTGAACTTGTTGTGGCAGATGCGAATTTTTTCACAAAAACCTATTGATCGGCCCAGCCAGTTCAGCTAAGAACTTTAGTTTAGAATCATATGTGTGGCTTACATAGTCTTTTTGCGAACATGGCTGATGTACGTTGTTTCATGTTGTTTGAGAACGTGCATGTAGGCCAATGAAGGGGTTGTGTAGCACAACAAGTATGCTAGCCATTTTAGCAAGAGTGTTCGTATTGAGCTGGATCAGGCTGTGGCATGTTTCATGCACACCCGAGTCTGTAGTCCTACTTCGCACCGGTGCCCTTTTTCTCAAGCAGAGCCAAGATTTCACAGCAATATCCTCAATTTGCAATCAAATTCGAACAAAGAAGTCCTTGCAACTTGTTTCGTCGTTCAAGCTTGCTTCTGGTTATGTAGTAGCTCTTTAGTAATTCGTTTGCAAATCACAACGGTTCGAACGACTTCCCAAATTGAACGGTCATTGTTTACAGCTAACAATCGCAATCTACATCTTGTGGATGAATACGAGCGATGCGGCACCAACCTTGCACAGGTGACTTGCGACCAAGATGTCAATGATACTGGGCATGTGAAAAATATGTTGCGATGCCAGGTACCAAGCTCGATTGGCCCGGGAGGTGGTGTTCAATTGGAGTGCGTGGATCTCCACAAGATATGACAGTCCTGAAGGCCCAGCTAGCAGAGCAACGGTTTTGAGACTGAGCCGACGGTCTACCCGTAAGAGCCAAAACCAGTGCAGAGGTGCGTGGAAGGACAACTTTGAAAATGTAACGTCGACTTTCAATGGCGTGCTGGCCTCGGCAACGAGCATTTTCACATGAAATCGTGATTGTGCATCTTTACTGCAATTTGCTCGCTCGTCATGGTCTTCTACTAAGCGTGTTTTTCATCGTCTTGCATGTGGTGTTGTTTTTGCAGGAACTTGGTGTTCATCCTCAACCCTGGAACCAAGCGTGGTCTAGGCATGCAGCTAACTTGATCGCATCATATGCGGCTGTATCTGATGATCATGCAAGGTGGGATGAGGTTGCATCACTCGGGCCATCCAGCGAGGCATCGGGCAAAGAGGGCATGTCAAATTTGTTGGGACATTGCCGCCACAATCCTGATATACATGCACTGCTGCCACATTTTGCTGGTATAAATGCAGGATGCCTTCAGATACGTGGACAGTTTGGAGAAGGAGGCGGCCACTTCAGCCAGAAGAGTGACAGTTTTTCGTCTTGCTCCTCATAGTTGACGATGCCGACTGGATAGGATGATTTGGTATCCAAGTCAGAGTTCTCCACGGCTTTTGGTGTGGCTGCAACAGTCTGGGCCTCGGAATTTTCTAACAACCGGTGCTCAATGTCTGCCCGGGACTCGTGTGTGATTCGAGGAGCTGGCCATTTTTCCATATTGCATGCCAGGGCCTGAGCGCAGTTCTTGCTGGATGCTTAGTGAGAAAATCGCGCTTTCACAATGACTGTGGAAACTTCAGTCTATGATACACAGTATTGATACATTGTTGTATCAGACCCTCAGAAGGAATCCGCACGTCCTCCCAACCAAGATGGCTGCATGAGCACTTCTGGAACAGCAGCCAAGCTTGGGCCAGGGTCTTATCATGTTGTACAAAAGATGGCGGGACCGGCTGATGGCTTGATCAGGACACGCTAGCAGAGGAGGACCTGGACAACACCAGGCCATTCATTCATTGAGTAGCGCAGGCGTGACTGCGCCATGTTTGGACCTGCAGGTGGGAAGGTGTATGGTTTTCTTACCAGCCGCCCTTCAATTTCACGAGCCTTGGTTTGGTTGCACTGGGCAGTGGGCAAGTTGCTGGGGCACTGGCAACAGCCATTGATTGCCTAGGAAGCCTTCTGCGAAGCAGTCTTTTTTGTTCCTGGATGCAAACGACGACGGAGTGCTTACTAGGCACAGTATATGCGTTTGGCAGGGGGCAGTCAAGCATGGTCGCACTGTTTATACGTGTGCCCAGAAATGAGTTTGACTCCGTCTTCGAGTATTGCCCGGGCCTCTTGATCTCAGACTTTATTTTTCCCTATAGTCATCTTGAATAGAAGTTGCTCAGGTCACAATACCCCAGCACCATCAGGCTTCCGTCCTACTCAGCACAAACCTCGCCTCCATTGTTCAGAAAAGGTTGAAGTGAGCTGCGTGTAACGGTTCATGTGTTTTGTACCTCAGCCGGTCAAATGTGCTAAAGCTTTGCCCCAGGGCCATGATTGTTCAGGCAATGCCTCAGAGACGTGGGTGTTTACAACTGCTTGGGCCCCTGCTTCAGAGCTTGTTCGAAATTCCAAACTCTTGAGTTCGAGGTCCAGCCTACGTCGACAACACACACATTGACCACATCATCGATCAGCCAGACAGCTGAGCATTGCTGCTTTGAGGTGTCAGCCACCCAGAGGCAGCCATTGAATTCACGGCTGCCTATCGAAACCTGCAAGCACAGGTCAGCAAGGTGCCTTTCCTGCATTGCTGGCATATCTGCACAGGACGCTGGGGTCGTTGCTTTTTAACTTTGTCATGAAAGCTACTTGTTGTAGTGAAGTTTACACACCTGACCCAACAGGAGCTGTGTTCACGGAACTCCATGAGCTTGATACCAGGATGCAAGGCCAGCATCTGATTTGAAACTCTTGCTTGCTACTACCTTTGCATGTTCACGGCAAGGGGCCGGCGTCCTCCCTGCACGTGCAGGCAGGTCACAAGCGTTCCTGTTGTTTTAGGTAGCATGCGTCCAAAAACTTGCAAGGCAGCGCCCGGCAGCCCTCAAACCAACTCTGAGGAGACCACCACGCTGCCTGCCCATTATGTGCAGGAGGGGAACTTGCAGTGAAAGCCCGAGTAAGAGCAGAAAGAGCTTGCTTGTGGCCAGGATGCTGCGATGCCGAGCCAGCTCTGCACCCAGTAAATACAGACAAGTTAATGACAACCAAAGGTCTAGCTGTTGGATTTCTCGCAGGTGTCCGCAGCCTGGAGTGGTCGCCCTCCCGGTTTGAGCTTTCAAGAGCGCCTACATCCTTTGATCATCTTGGCCTTGATGCTTAGCTCGAGGCGTTTTCGCCCATGCTGCCGGGACAGAATCGCAGCAAGGAGGACAAGCTGGCTCAACCCAGGCAGTGCACATGATTGTCCAGATTCACAGTGTCCTTGTAGGACAGCGTGGCTGCTTGCCAGGCCCAGTTCCAGGTATCTGGCTCATTCAGACTTAAGCCTGGTAGCAGAGCTTGGCAGGCGAGGTGTGAACGGACCCTCGCCTGCGGCTACTTCACGTACTGGAGGCCATGAGTGCGGCTTTGGGTGTGACCAGTCACTTGCGGAGCAAATCTGAGTGGGTCTGTGATTTCGTGATGCCTTGGGATGGGACTCATGCTCAGTGACAGCAGAAAGTCTTATGAGTGAACGGTTCACCGGATACATTGGGAAATGCACAGGAACTCCAGCAGCTGCGAGCTCCACCCGCTTGACGTTTCTTGCCTGCCTCAGCTGGAGGCCTGGGAGCATATGGGATCAGGTTGCAGTGACTTGCAGTGCATGCTGTCCGTGGCATTTGTGGTGCCGTTAAGGCTACGGGAGGCCCAGCGGTGTGCGTTGCTCGTTTCAAGGCCGATTTATTTGTTGCTTTTGCGTGACATCTAATCGCTTCTTGAGAGGCACGGATCGCTTCGGTAGCGGCGTCCTTGGACACTGTTTGATGCTGCAGGGTCAGAGGCAAAGGCTTGGGTGTCAAGGTTTTCTCTCGGCTTTTGAAGTCTCAACTTGGCAGCCTTCATGCAAGTGTAGTCCTCAGTGGAAATCGCTGCCAGCACCGTCCCAGACAGACCAATTTTCTCCAGGCCTTCCGGAAGTTGTGGCGCACCACTTCGGCGCCCCCATGTCTCAGGTTGGGCAGTGGCGAGAGTCGGCAGAGTCAAGAGTGCCAGCAGCAGTGACTTGTGGAAGCAGGTGCAGGATGTGAGTGGCACACCAGCAGCAGTGACCCTGTTGCCTGGAAGTCTGCTTGTGGAGGGCAAGGCGGGTGGCTGACGCGCTGATTCAGAGAAAGATACCTCAAGCAGAGTTGTTGACGAATCGAAAGTGAAAATGATCTAAAAGTGATTGAATTTATCTTTTTCTTCGCAGGTTCTGCTGCCATCTGGCACTGTCGGATGCTGAGCTCTGCTCCGGGCAACTTGCCTTGGAGAGCCTTTGTTCGCTAAAGCAGAACTTAACGACCAAAGCCCAAAGCCTGGACTCCTCTCCTCTTCCAGCGAAATGAGTGCTGCACCAAAGGCCATGCAGGACGTGGTTGACCGGTCAGCCTACGAAAATGCCGCAGAGCTGCGGAGAGGTGTCGCATCCTCAAGACATCTCAGGACGCTGTATGTGAACAGATTCGTGTTCTGCTTGCCCAGATAGCCAGGTGGCAAGCGCACTGCTTGCAGCCAACGTCCCGCAAGCCCCAGTCCTTCGACATGATGTGCAGCCGCATCTGCTGGCAGCCCTATTGGAGGTACTTGGCCAGAGGTGATCCAGGGTTGAACCCAGAGGCGGATCCATTCCGCTTATTCGGTGTCCGCAGCTTTGGAGCAACCAACCCTGTCAGGAATCGATCCCTCTGACCATGGACATTTCGGCAGATCCGGGCTGCTTTCTGGACTTCTGCCAGAAGATTCACTGATCACATCCTTTTCTGTACACCTTCACTCCAGCCCAGGGTTCATCACAAAACTGTCATAGTGGTGCATTACCTGCCTGATGTTGGCAATAGCTGGCGGCTGGATGAATCCAAGGAAAATGTGCAGTTCCTCTCCGACTATGAGGACCCGTGATTAGCATCAGGGCTTTCAGGAGTGAATACTGCACACAGCTCTGCATCAATGCAGATGCAAGCTTCCCATGCTAGGGTGACTGGGCTCAAGCAGAGTTGTGGTGACTGAAGGACGTTCCTGCTGAGAATGTTGCGGCCTGCCAGAACAGCTGTCGAAGTGCCCGTTCCTCAGACATGATAGCTTGTGATGTGTGAGATAGTCAGATCATGTGTCGATTTTCCCGCCTGCATACGTTGGCTTACTTGAAAGCACGGGACGAAGAGCTGGCACAATGGTAGAATCGGCGAATGCTTCATTACCAGGTATGCATGTCAAGGTTACGATGCTTACTTTGGAAAGTTGTGGGCACACAGCTGAGGCCGGAAACTGCACCATCTTCAGCTACATCCGAGCAACAAAACGCTGCCATCTCATAGGCCTGATCGCAGCACTGTCTTGCACATGCTAAAGCTCCAATCAAAGGTTTCGCGGAGATGTGGAGCTTGCAACTTGTTCTGGCACTGCCTTGGAGGATCCGATGTTGCCACAGCTTTGCCAAAACAGACGCAGGCGGCAACTTTAGTGGTGAGCTGAGCAGGTAACTTTTAATGCTTGCACGGGACTAAAGGCCGTTGTGTCCGGTCCTGTGAGATGTGCTTTCACATCTTTGGCATTGACCTTGGCGACAGCTTGGTAGAGACTGTGAGTTTCTTTTACAGCTACTGCCGAGATTGCTGCACGCGAAGCAGAAGCACCAGGCGCTATTGCAGTTGACAGTCTGCTAAGCTTCGGGCGTGATCCAGGTGAGCGGGCACAGGCTGATGTAAGTAGAGCTCTTACCAGCGAATAGAGCTGTTTGAAACAAATTGTTTAGTGAAGCTAGAATAGAATGCTATGCGACTGGCTACTTGCTATGGCGTTGCAGGCGCCAACCTGTTGGTGGCTGGCTTAGGAATTTGATGGGGTCAGCGTTTCTGGTCCGTGCAGCTACTGTGATCAAGGTGGCCATTCACGAGTCTCCCTGGTTCTACCAAGCGCTGGCTGGTCTAGGGATTTTGCTCTTGGTTGCCAGAATCCCGGGGCATCCAGCTGTAGCTGTACGATTCTTCCACTTTGGGCTTCTCTCCATAAGGTCCTGGTAGGCATTGGTTGCTGGTGCAGCAGGAAGGAGAAGCACAAACGTTCCCAACTCAGTAGTGACATGCTGTACTGCTAGGCGATTACTGATAGGTTTGTTACTCGAATTTACTGTTGGTGTGGCTATGCAATTTGCGACTTTACATGACTTTACTTGGCTCCAGCTTGACATTGCTCAGGTCGGAAGGAGACCAAGTGGCACGGCAAGGCACGGCGACAAGTCATTTCGGTTCTCGATGATGATCTTCTTCAACTGCCAGGCCCTGTACCTGCCGATTGCCAGTGAGGAGGGTGCCGAGGCTCCAGAACCCTTCGGTATGCACAAGCTGAGGCGCCATTTGTGTGCTTTTTTTCTGACTTCCCTGCAGGTGCAAGAGCGGCGAGTTCGAGACGTCAGTAGGCAGCACACTGATCATGAAGATGCAGCGACTTCGCGCAAGCGCTTGCACTGCACTTTCAATTGAAACGAAGAGAACTGTGGCTGCTGCATATTATCAAGCCAGAATGGGGTGACCTTCAGCTGTGCAGGGGCACTCTGCAGACTCCGCCGCCAGACAAGCCGATGGTCTTCCACACAGGCAGGGTGCCAGCACTTCTCTTTTTTCACTGCCTTGAACCTGGAGCATGATGACAAAGGTGCCCCCTTGCAACCTCCGGTGGTGGCCTTGCATATGTCGAGCAACCTGCTTGAGCCTGAATCTTCCTAGGGGTGCAGCAGCTTTCTAAGGCTATTGCTTTTCACGGACCAGAAAACCTACCGTGGAGGCGGGCCTTTGGTATGTTGTTGTAAAGGCAGTGACTCTTCTTGGCCGTCATGCGAGGCAAAGCGGACCAGCCTGGTGAGCCTCTAAGTGCAGAGATCCTTTATGTGCAGTTCCAGTGGTGCAGCTCTCGGACTTGTGCTCCCTGATACTAATCGAGGGCACCGTCACACGCCAAAGGAGGCAGCAAAAGACTGCTTGCGTGACCTGCCCGCGTTCCAAGCCAAAAGGCGTGCCCACGCAGCTATCTCCTGTGCAGGTATCTCATGCATGCCTTGCAGATTGAATGCAGTCTGAACTTGGGAGAGCATCTTGCTCGCAGGCACCACCCAAACAGCCAAGTTTAATAGCTCATAATAGCTCACTCAAGTTGTGGCATGTCTGGCAGAGCACACTTCCAGCCAATGAAGCAGACCAAGTTGCTTTATTGGCATCAGTTGGCTGGTTTCGGGGCTTTCGCAATCTTGTCGAATTGGGCATACACCTATTTCAGAGCAAGCAACGCTGATGCAGCCCCTTGGCTGTCATGGCTTCTAGCCAGCTTTCGGCAGTTCGGCAGCCTGAGGCAGGGAGGTTGCCAAACTTATTGAATGTGCTGGTCTTTGGCTCTGACGCGGAGTGGAGCGATGGACGGCTTGTGGCAGCATATTATGGGCAGCGACCGGACAATAAGATCTTGCTGGACAAGCTTCGTTAACTTCTGCTTTCGCAACTATCATGAACGAGTTATCGGCGTTATCGGCAGGGTCATTCTGCTCTCATGCCTCTGTCGCAGGTTAGTGATCGGGATGGCAGGCCTGTGACTCCCTGTGCAAGTAGAAGGATCTGCCCAGTGGGCAAGTGAGTAGCCGTATACCATCAGGACACTTGCACGAACATGCTTTGCGGAGCTTGCACGATTTCACAGGATACGGTGGTGCCCATGTGACCCCTGCGCGAGATTCTGTTGGTGCAGTAGTGTCACGTGATCGTCTTCTTTGAGTATCTGGAGCTTCAGCTCGCTTTTGTTGTGAAACTTGTGTCGGTTCCTGGGCAGGTCCAGATGTGTGGGGAGTGAGCAGTGAGCAGGAGTCTTCGGCACTGGCGGTTCTGCAGGTCCATGCACTTCTCTTAAGATTTTGGTACAGGCTCCTGTGATAAGACTTGGTGTGCTCATGCAGGTAGCAGCAGACGGAGAACTTGCGCTCGAACAGGCAGATTTGCTCCAGTTTGCGTGCAAGCAAAACCATTTGAAGATGACTTCGGCACCAGTAGTTTTTTGCATAGATCAATGCCTGTAGAGTTACAAGGCAGATGAACTCCACTCTGGCTTCAATTCGATCCCGTTTTAAGACATGTTTCCGCCGACCTTTGGAATCTTGCTAGGCTAGATGTCGACTCTGCGAACTGCGAGAGTTCGATCCCAATCAGTTCTTAATGACCGATCTCGTCCATGCTGCAAGCCACAAACCTTGCATCATTGCGCGTATTGACCGTGAGGACCTTGTTTGGCAAGTGGTCCTCTGCTCATCAGGCCATCCAATACACAGGCACATCAATTGTGCGTTTGTGCCTGGTGAGCATCAGGGCTGGATCAGTGTGCACGACATGTTCAACTGGCTTGGTCAACAACTCCACAGTGCTGCCGGCATACTTCTGGAGGAGGCCTGAAAGGTTGAGTCATTTTGAGTTCGGTGTCCATGAAGAATCAGTTACACCGGTGGCTTTATGTTGATCTCATGGGAAACTGTGCTGCTGCACCTCTACCACGGGGATGCCGTTCTGCGTTTGAAGCCGTAGATCCATGCGCTGTTATGTGATCAATTTCATTGAGAGCTGGTGTCCACTCTTTGAGTTGTATTGCGGAGGTGGCAGCCGTGCTGGCCCCTGTCCTGAATGCCCATGGGGAACTCCGCTGTGCACTCATTTTTTCAATCTCTGGGTCAGCATCGAGGAGGGTGTATCCAAATTTGCCGGATCAGGCTATGATGGCTTTCTTCGCCTGGTGTTGCCGCGGGATCCTGCCAATTCGTGGCTGAAGGCAGATCCACTCTCACCGATCTCCTGCTTGGCATGTTGTCTTTTTCAGGAAGCTACTCTGCTGCGAAGCGGCCACTATGGAGGCCTTCGCTGTGACAAGGAGCTCCTGAGACACTCTTTGGTCAGCGCAGGTCCAGCCACGCAGGTCATACCGAATGAGGTGTCTTACAGGCCATTTGATCGGATGCGTTGTGTGGTGCTGGTCCTTTGCTGGTCTTGGCTCTGAGGTTCTGCCGCTTGGTCGAAGGCGAGCGAGATCTCATCGCGCGTTTGAAGCCAAGCCAGTCATTGTGACTTTGCCAGAATGTCCCTGTGTGCCCACAGACGGAATGCGATGAGGAGATATGCCGAAAGCACAATACTTTAAAAGCTGAAATCAGATGACATAGGAGTCATCAGCCATGTTTGGCCAAGGTCTCGGCATCCAGAGGCGCCGCCTTGCAGATCTGCAGCCTCAACGTAAATTCTTGGCCAGCCCCTCAGCTTCTGCTCTTGGAGTTCTCTGCCTCTGAGACTGGCTTTGGAGGTGGGGTTGCTGACTGCCCCGGGTGGACCCCGCCATTCGCTGGTGGATCGTCTCAAGGCTCATGCATGTACTTTGCTCGGATTCTTCGCTACAGCCACCATCTCTGAAGGTCTGTGACGACCGGCGCTGTGAAGGCTTACTACGCCGTGTTGGCCTTGAGAACAACTGGACAAGCGGCGGCATAATCCCTGCAGCCTCTGCTGAGGAGCCAAGGGAGCAGTTGCACCAGGTCTTGTTGGATCTGATGCATAAGCTGATAACCTTGGAGGAGCTTGTGGACTTCATCCTGAAGCTGCAACCAGGCAGCTTGGTGGCTTGGTACAAGCTTTTGCAAGCATGTGCAGGTTTGCAGAATGGGGCCCTTGACTACATGGTAGGTTGGATTCGTGGTGGCCCCGAGATGAGAGCGTTTCAGGCACTGAATTTCAGGAACCGCTGCCAGCAGATGGCGTTACCTGGCAGGCAGCCACGAACCAGCGAGGCCCTTTGCAGATGCAGCATTGATGTGTTGCCGTGGGTGGTTGTGTGCTACAGACCTCCTTAAAAAGGTGACCTCCTGTCAGACGTTGCCCTTCAAGCTTTGGTGGCAGGATTCAGGAGGGCTGGCTATCGTAAGTCGGTCTGACTGAGTGGGGGGTCCCTGATCAGATTCAGGCTCAGGTCAAGTCGGGGAAGTGTCTAACCTCTTCCCTGTGTGGAGTAGGCCAAGCTTTTGTTGCCAGGCGAGCCTCGTGGAAGTTCTTGTGGCAGCCCGAGGATGATCGCAAGTTGGAAAGCTTGACTGAGTTTTTTGCTTCGTGGCCTGCCGGCCGCCACAATCCACACGTCGAAAATTGCAGGAGAGGGGCTCCAAGCTTGGGTAGCTATGCCGCCTGCGCGGCAAGACAGGCCAGTTCCATGTGGTATGAGGACGATCGTAAGACTCACGAAGACATGAGAGTCCTCTCCTGGGCTGCTGGATGTGTTCTTTGCAGTAAGCTCGGAGGCTGCCATGGAAGCTAATTTGGGAGGCTGGTGCCGGCAGTGCTTGCTCAGACCTAAGGGCTTGAAACTCGCCAGGCTCGATTGCAAGACAAGCGCAATTGGGGCAACTAAGTCCAGGTGGGGAAGGGACTGTGAGCCTGTCATGTGACGGATGGTCGCCTTTTGTCTGCTTTGTCGATATATCAGCAGCAGCAGCGACAGCTGCACTGGAAGCAGCATTCGCAATTCGTGGTAACTCTGGTGGTGGTGGTGGTGGTGGTGGTGGTGGTGGTGGTGGTGGTGGTGGTTATTCTTGGTGGTGGCAGTGGCTCAAGGTTTCAAGGTGCATGGTGTTTGAGTCCATGTGTGGAGACTGTAGATTCGATTGAATTAGTCCAGGGGGGGTGTGAGTGGTAATAGTTGCAGGTCGATCCTCTCGCTTTCTCTCTCTCTCTGGATGCGGTAGGAAGGGCTATCACAGAAATGCATGATCTAGTGTTTGCATTGGTTTGTTTTGCGCCGTCAGCTTTGAATGATCTGCAGGTGGGCCTGGTGCTCCTCCCAGAGCACCCCTGTGGCAGTCGCGGGAGTGGCCTTTCAGGCATGATCTTGACATCTGTGCACACTGGGGGGGAGTGAGGACATGCAGCGTTCTTCTTCATGAACGACTTTTCATGGAAACATATATTACCCCTTAAGGACCCCTCCCCACCCATTAAGGATCCCACACTCCCTACCCCAGACTATTGGGCCTTATGAGAGGGATGCAGTGTGCTTGGGTGGAGGTGTCTTTAAGCGGGGCTAGTAAGTACTGGTAAATACTCCCATGGCTTTTGCATCTTTTGAGAGCAGTGGGAAACTGACGATTGTGCGAGCAGATGCTTTCAGGCAAGCAAATGGTGGAAGCAGGCCACCATTTGCTATGTTGCTTCCAGTGAAGGTTTGGTTGCTTAAAATTTCATACTAAGGATTATGCCATTTTTTCGGGTCTATCTTGGGGTTCATTATTGATGGAAAGTGCCAGGTGCTTGGGGGCTGAAACTTGATCAGGGACAGAGCCGATCTTCCTGCCGATGCTCGCAAACCCGTGGTCGACATGATCATCCCGGCTCATCAGCACCCTCCTCTTGTTTCAAGTTCCTTGTTCCTTCAGGCTCAGATGCTCCGGGATCTGAGGCTCTCGCCACCCCCACCGCCGATGCTTGCCCAGCTCTCAGTATAGAGGGACTGCAAGATTACGAGGTCAAGCGTTCTGAGCATGGCCTGAGGAGCCAGCAAGACCAGTTGGGATGTACCAGCCATCAAAGGCCAGGCAAAAGGTACTTGTAGCTAAAAGATGCCAAAAACTGGAAGCTGACCCAAGAGCAAGTGCTGCTAGAAGAGGCAGCAGCGTCTCCTCGCTCGCGGCCGGGTCCTTGGAGCTGCACAGAACTGAATGACCACTGCACACCAGCGAGGCCTGGATACGCTTCTCCAACCAGGAGCCAATTCCCCATGTGCTTAACTTACTTCTGTAGACCACGCATGTTGCATTTGTGAGTTGCACGTGTCGTGGGTCTCGTCTCATCTCGTTTCGTTATACTGACAGGAATGCCCCTCCTTCCCCACGGCCGCCGCGTGATCCGGCACCTTGGCAGTGCATGTTGGGTGCTCTGTGTTGCATCCAAATATTTGCATCCAAGGGTGCTCCACCGGGGCGCGTGGACGGTCGCGGATGGCCATGGTGGGAAGAAGAGGTAAGGTGGTTAAGGAAGGTTTACCCACCCTTTCCCTTTCATATTGTGAGGCACCTGGACGACCACGATCGCCTTCCAGAGGCGGGGCAGCAAAGTCTTTGTGATTTGAGCAGGTCAGCAGTCTCCGGCATTGACTCTGTCATTGGCTCTGTATTTCCGCAGGTCATGTCAGCAAGAAGACAGCAAACATGTCTCACAAGCTACCTTGTAAGGCTGACTCATTCCACGCCTGAACCTTGCAGCAGTATGAGCTCTTTTCAACCATAGGCTCACAGCAGGATCGAGTAGTCGTGAAGTAGCAGCAAGAAGTTCTCCAGCACCCCACCATCACACCACAGAGCCGACGGTGCTTGCTTGGAATGGGCTCCTTCAAGGCTTCAGCAGCCAAAGCAGATCTTGCCGTGACAGCGGTGGATTCGCTGCTGGTAGTTTCCTGGAATTCGGCTGGTTTCGCAAGGACCGCTCTGCTTCAAGTAACATTCTGCCAAGGCATTCCATGTATCCAGGACCCATGACCTCATCAAGAGTCATTTCGGGAGTCTCGATGCTTTCCTGGAGCGTCACCAGGCTGACGTCTTCTGCGTGCAGGAGACAAAAATCCAGGCAGCATACTTGAAGAGCTTGGCTGACTGCCAGCGGCTGGGAGCTACGTCGGCGCGTTACCGGAGTTTCTGGGCATTCAACACTGAGTCAGACCGCGGGTTTAATGGTGTGGCAACATGGATCAGGAAAGATCTCGCGCAACATGCCCGAGCCACACAGACGGTTCTACGTGATGAGATGGATAGAGAGGGACGTTGTTTGTTAGTTGACTTGGGCAGCCTGGCAGTCTTCAACGTGTACGCTCCTCGGTTACGCTTGACAGATGATGGGGAGGCGCAAGAAGAATCCTTGCAGCGAAAGGTGAAGTTCTTGCAGCTACTACAGGCTCGAATTGAAGAGACCCGGAGCCTTGGCAAGCAGGTCGTTATCTGCGGTGATCTGAATCTTACATATCGGGCAGTCGACGTAAAGCCTGCTCGCTTGTGCGTCAAGGTTGAGGAGGGTTGTATCCTTGGCCGAAGAGCCTGGCCATTGTCCGAGAAAGCCTGCCGTAAATCCGCTAAGGAAGGGGCGTACATAAGGGTTGCAGAGGCCATCAAGGAGTTACAAGCTCAAGTGACCATGACGGCGGAGCTGGCGAGGAGTTGTGTTGACGCTCTAAAGCCAGGTCCAGAAGGTCCCAGAGTGCCTACGGCTCTCACAGAGCTGCCATCAGACCTGCCTTCGCTTCCTCCAGATCGCATCCTGACGGGGATTACGCTCATCGAAGGCTCTGAGGCAAAGGCCCAGAAGGCTGCCTTGCCGAAGCTCTGGTGTTGGAGTGCAGCTGCGGCAGAGGAAACACCAGCAGGCAGTCTGGAAGGCACAGCTTTTGGTAAGCTGTTGCCGCGACTTTGCTGAAAGCTTGTGTGGCCCAGTTTGCAGTTTGCTCTGGTTCAGGCCTTGATGACCACCAGCTTGTGCTGATGGACTTTGGTATTCCCTTGGAATGGCTGGAGAAGTTGGCCGTTCTGCCGCACAAGATGACTCCTGGACTTGAAGATGCTACAGAGGTGCCCGAATCATCCTGCTTGCCTCAAATAAATTTCTTACCTGAAGCAAGGCAGGGGATTTCAAGAAAAGCACTTTCCAGTGTCTGTTAAGGACGGAGCCGCAGTGTGTCGACTGGCTGTCAGCCCTTGTGGGACCTGAAGGTGCCTTCGTCGACACATACGCATTCTGTCATGAATCTGTGCTTGGCCGATACACTGCCTGGAGCTGGCAATGCAACCACCGCTTCATAAACTATGGAACGCGTTTGGATTACATCCTTTGCGACAACTCCATGCCCGGAGCTTACATCAAGCATAGTGGCGGAAGCTCGTGTGAGCACACAAGAAGATGAACATCCACTGTGCTTCAGCGGATGGGGTTCAAGATCTTACCGAGGCAGAAGCACCTGGTGAGGACGCAGTCATCGGACCTTGCAGGCTCCTCGCAGCGACATGGAGCCGCTACAGCGGAGGCGTGAACCAACCAGTTGAGCAAATCATTTTCGGTGTGCGCTGCAGCAAGTAGCTGCTGACTGTTGCGAGCTCTGGCCGAATGCTAATTCGCTAGGGGTTGACTCAGTAGGAGGGGTTGAAGGTGAGAGGGACAATGCCAGAATGCTCCATGAACTTGCATGATGCGATGTGGAGTTCGCAGAAGGCGCGGAAGTTTCGCGGAAGTTCTGCGGAAGCTCCGCAGAAGCTCTGCGGAAGCTGTAGGATTGGTTTGGGAATCTTTGGCCGCTCATGTTTGTACGAAGTACAAATGCTTTTCAAGAACCCTAGCAGCAGTACTGCATCCGTGGCCATGTCTACCTCAAACTCCTCGGCAGATGTATATGAGGGCTCTTTCAAAGGGAAACATGCGCAGAAGGCTAGCTCCTGAACCTGAGCACCAGGCGGAAGGGGTGTTATTTCCAAAGGATTGATCATACTGTGAATTTTTACCTGCATCCTTGATAGGCCGCTTTGGATGCTGCAACCTGCTTCGGTGCTTGGCACGGCACCCCCAGAGTTGCCCACCCAAGTGCGCCCAGAGTTTCCGTCTGCCACTCAGCACCAGGGATCGCTCTTTTGACCTCTGCTAGTCTTTTTTTCGCAGCTCCACAGGGCATCAGCTAAGGAAGACGTTGGAGATCGAGGGCTCAACCTACAAAAGGATGACATGCGCTTGAACAGCTCCCAGTTCCGGCCACCGCACACTGGCATGTTGTACACTCCACCCAAGACGCCCGGCTAATTGGAAGTCTCTTCCTAAAGCTCTGGCAGACGAGCGTTGTGGTTGTTGTCCTTTGCACAGGTACTCAGATCACATTCCGGTTTGCGCTTTCTTCAAAGGCAGGGGGTGCGGATGACAACCTGAATTCAATGCATTGCTGCCAGGCCTCTCCCTGGTGGGCCAGTCGCCTGTGCTCTCTGAAGCAGAGACTCGACTAACGCAGCCCTGTGCCTCACAAGCCACATTGACAAACTTCTTCGGCGTGAAGAAGCCTCGCCTAAGTTAGCTGTTAGCTCCAGACAGACTGAGATTGTCCAGGATGAGGCAGCGCTGCCTCAAAAAGCATTGGGGATCTGAAGCAGTGTGCCTGGCACGACTGCAACTCTTAAGTATCTTTGTGGGGTTTTCGCAGACATTGCCAGAATGTTGCATCGAATCTTGCAGGGAGACATGCAAGATGCGTGGAGTTTCATGCTTCCAAAAGAACGGCAGCAAGCTTCTCATGCTGTGCCGGCAAAAAGGCGTGCCATCAGGTGCTTGCACTGCCCCAGGCAAGTGCAAAACGCAAGAATGCAGACAGTGCATCTCAAAGCATGTCAATGCATGTCAGGCTCCGGGTCCCCTGAGCGGCTTCAACCACGGCTGCCGCTGCCACAGCGCTCTGCACCACCTCGCTCGCCCTCTCCGTCCCACCGTGCCTGGCTGGTTGAGGCTTCCAGCTGCATAGGGCCAAAACGCCCAAAACGTCCCAAAACGAAGCATTGGTCGCTGCACGCCCCCCAGGCTGGCAGCTGCCCAAGCTGTGGAAGAGTTTTCCTTCAAGATGCTGTGTTCTGCAGCGGTTGTGGCAAGCGGCGTGACGGATCTCCTGCGATTGGGCTGCATTTGGCAATAGGGGTCTCCTGCAATGAAGAAATTGAAGCTGAGGTGCAGAACTTGGGAAGCACAAAGCTTCAAAGTCCATCACTGGGACGGTTGAGTCCCCAGCTGTGTAGGGCAATGTTTTGGCGTATCATCACCTTGCATCGAGGCCTGGCAAAGCTCCTGAGCTGCCTCCAGCATCTCCCAGGTACACTCCACGCCTAAAGGTGGCGGATGGTGTGTACGACTACGAGGCGCTCAAAAAAGCAATTCGCAAATGGGTTAAGAACTGATTCCTGTGCCAGGGTCCCCTTTGGGCTCCTCCGCAAGAGGATGTATCTGAGCTTCGCATGCTGCGCACAGTTCTCCAGGCCCTGTGCTGTATCTTTGAAAGGGGATGAGCCGACCTGTTGCCGCGGAGGCCATGGTTCGCCAAGCCGCCTGCGATGCCGAGGCTGAGGATGCCAAGGCACCGAGAGTGGAAAGTCTACGGAACCTGAGCGCTGGCACATCTTGGCAGGCTATGCTGGGACCTGGTGCTGGAGCTTGCGGACGGGCGCTTCGTTGCAAGCACAGATGGACCCGAGCAGGATTAGTTTGCATCAGGACTGCCGGCGTTTTTTAAAGTTCTCGACCCATTAGACAAGGCTGGAACCTTGTGGCATGAAAGGGCGCTTGTTCCCGACATGTGCTTTTCTGCCTGAGACGCTTAAGAGTTTGGGGGATTGCTTGAGCAAGCAATAGAGAGGATAAGAGAGGGTTTTGTGGCAGGTCTTTCATTTTCCTGAGAGGCAAGCCATAACAATGGCTTTTGCTTGTCCCTTTTTTGTTCGTTTCTCTTGTTGGCTTGAAACCTCGTCATTCCTGCCCGCCAGGGCCACGTTCTCGATACGGACCTTCTGCAGTTGGTCAAGGCACGACACAGAACGCGATATTTGACTGTCTGTGATGTGCCCGGAGGAGCATGAAGCACCAGTCTCCTTTGCCAGCCTTTGCTCCTTAGTCCACGAAGCTAATCTGCGACGAGGAGGCTGAAAGCTGGCAGCAGTCCATGACGTTCTTTCATTAGAGGGCCTTTGAGAGCAGCCTTCAGGAAGTCCGCTTGGATACCTCACCTTCCGGGATGTTGGGAAGCTGATCTACCCCATTCAATCCAAGGCTGGGTCATTGCCCGAGTTCCCCTCCCAAGTGCTTCTGCTGCTGGGAGGCGCGTGCCTTGAGACACAACAGAGCTTCCCTAAAACATCAGTCCTCAGATCATGGCAGCCTTTTAGAGTTACAGACAATGGTGGGCAGGGCTAACATCGTGCATGAATTGAGTTCGACTAGCAGGAATCACAGGACAGGGCAAGGTGGGTGAAGCATCAGGTCACGGGATAGCACATCATGGAAGCGAATGGGGATTTCGACCGCGATGGTTTTATCTTAGCAGCTGCTGGGACAGATTCTGGGGAGGGCCGAGGGTCCAGGAAAGTCGGGATTTTGAGTGTTTGTGGTTTGTGACAAAAGGGCTGCTGACAGGTAGTGCCGATCGGAATTTGCCTTTCGCTTCCACATGCCATATTCAGCCGATGCGTCCAGATGGTTTTGTAAGGGGAGTCAAGCTGTCACCAGGAGCGCTGTAGCAGCTGTGGTCAGTGCTGGTAGCTGCAGTGGGCCTGCAGAAACCATGGCAGAATCCCGGGAAATTTTACAACTCTTGTGCGGACATATTCAAACTGAGTTTTGGCTTAGTCCCTGTTGAAAAGGGAAGGCAGAAATTCCGGGAAGTGTGATGTAGTTTCACAGCCCGTTGAAGCAGGGGGGAGACGCGTTTCGAGACTCAAATGTCATAGTGCCTCGGATTGCTGTGTTCCCCGAAGCTGGTGATGTCTGGTGATGTTGGGAGATTTGAGGAGCGGAGTCCCTCACCTCGCAGGTATCCACCCAACCAGCGCATCCAACGCGAATTTCTGGGGCTCAGTTTGGTGCGGATTGTAAAAGGCGTGCACAGCGTTTAGAAGAAAAGGAGACAGTGATTTGTGACGGCCCACATCTTTGCTGCCAATGCAGCCGAGTTGCTGCATCCTTCGGCTTGCATCTTGCATGGCCGTTGCCAGGAATACAAAGCCATGTGCGAGTCCTCAACGGATGGAGAAGCCAAGTCAATCCTCTACCTGTTGCAGTTCTCGGAGCCGTGCCCACGCTGTACCGGGCCTGTAATGTATAGGTGGCATCAACACAGGTGCCTGCATCAGCCCCAAGGCGGATTTCGAATTCAGCGAGATTCCGATTCCGCTGGCTGCCCAAACGTGGTGTGCAGCCACTGCCAGGCTTCCTTCAGGCAGTGCCTGCTCGTATCGCTGATGTCGTGGCCATGGAATGCTGATGCCCTCTGCAGGTGCTTCGTGGTGGCCAGGCTCAGGACATATCTGGCCGATGATGCTTTGGGATGATGCTCTGCCAGGCCCTTTCTGGATGGACCAAGAGCTTCTGCTGCAGATCGCTATACTCTGTGCAGACTTGTGGCGGCTGTTGCTAGAACAGCTCAGGGCTGAGTTCTCCCATGTTGCACAGAGCTTTGGCGATGATCTCATTTATTGACACTACTTAGGCAGAGAACCTGGAGCTGGACCGAAAGAGACTGGCCGCCTACGTGGGGCTTGATCAGACCTGCTTGAAGCAGGTCTTCTGTTGCTTGGAAGAAAAATCACGATGAGGACTCCTTGCGACATGCTGCCTGTCGTCACTGAGATTACATTTCCTCTGGGCAGCCCACCTTCGATGTGGTGGGATTGCGTCAGGCACGGCCATTTGATGGCATGAGGATTGAGGGGGCTGAGATGATGGGTGCTGCGGGAAGCCCCGAGGCTTTTCGGGATCAACAAATCCCCGTAGCAGAAAAGGCCAGCTTGGTGAAACTCCTTCGGTTTGACTCCCAAGCACAGTTGGGCAGGAATTGGACTTGATGTGGCAGCGCTACGCCACAAGTCTTGGAGCTGGAGTTTCTTTGGAGCACTTCCAGCGCCAGCTGCGTGGGAAGCTCAGAGACGGGGGCCAAGGTTCTGCTTTTGCCCCAAGCTTCAGGATACGACCCCATGTGGACACCGGAGGGCTGCACAGCCACCAACAGGCACGTTTGCCCCACGCCGGAGGAAGTACTCCACCAACAGTATCCAATGTTGCTCAGGCTGCTTGTGGCAGTAGTGCAGACTGTCCTGCGGCAAGCAGTGGCCGATGCTGCTGCCGAAGATGGCAAGGCTGGCGAGGCTTCAGGCGGATGTCCACAGGCTAAGAAAAAAGCTTTGCCCAAGGCGCTGCGCCCGAAGTGCCCGCTCGTGGCGCTCTTCAGGAGCCTGGATCCGATGGGCAAGGCTCCGGCGTCTCTTGCTGCACCTCAAGGATGTGGGGGGACAATCGCGCTGCTACAGCAGGGCTACCTGCTGGACACCGACTTTTGGCAGCTAGTTCAAGACTTCCGGGGTGCCTGCACTTTTTCCAGCCTCTGTCCCACCCTTATGGCGAACATGGTGTGTCATCGTTGGCGTTTTACATGTGCATCAGGCACTCTCGTACAAGAAGTTCAACTGCGACGCAGGTTGGTCGATTGGATGGGTTGAGACAGCAACGTAGAGGAAAGCTGGGGATCTAAGTGTTGCAGGTATGACGACACAAGCCATCCGGGACGGCTTTCTCTGAGAGAGTTCGGAGTGTTGGTGTATCCGCTGGACTCAAAAGAGTACGAGGAGCCTGTGGCATTGCCAGCACTTCACAAGCGTCCGCATGCCTGGAAAGGCCCTCCGAAAATGTTCCACAGACATCGAGGCCAAATCTGTCCTCTACGTTCAGCAGAGTCTCGCCTGCAATGTTGAAGCGATGAAGAGGACTGATGGTGAAATTTGGAGCATGCGGACCTACCATTTTGAATCGGGGCTGTGAGCATACAAACGCCCTCATTATGCAGCATAGTATTGGACCAAGCAGTAGCTCACTGCATTTCGCAGCCTCTGGATTACGACATGCCATGGACCCTCTCAGCCAGTCTGCTGAGCGGAGACTCAGCCTCCCTTCAGGTCATGCCAGACGACTTGATTGACAATGTTCGCAAGCTGGTCCAGCTTAAGCTGAAAACGCCGATTCGGACTCTCATGAAGTCATCAGTACTGGACCCTCACTGCACGGTGGCCGGGTGTGGTCTCAAAGACGGCGATGAGGTCACTGCCATTGTTTCGCCTAAGATACAAGTTCGTTCCCACAAGTTCGGTTACGGTTTCGCTGCCATCATGCCTGACGGGCTATTGGACGTCTGGGGCCACGAGCATTTTTTTGGTGACATAGCTCCAAACAATGAGAAGGATCTGATTGATGTCTTTCTTTCGGAGACTGCAGTGGCAGCACTTCGGGCAGATGGAACTGTCATGACCTGTGGTTGGGAGCATGGTGGCGGAGATAGCAGTAGCATCAAGGATGAACTGACAGGCATCGTGCACATCGAGGCATCGAGAGGAGCCTTTGCAGGTCTGCGAGCTGATGGCAGCGTGGTAACCTGGGGGTCTCCGGATGCTGGAGGTGACAGTAGTGCGGTTAGGGGTGAGCTTGTAGGAGTTCAGCACATCTACAAAACCCAAAGCGCTTTTGCAGCAGTGACTCGCGCTGGTGCAGTCATAGCGTGGGGAGATCCCGACATGGGAGGTGATACTAGCAAGGTGAAGCCTTTGCTCGTTGGCGCCAGAGTCATAGACATTGCCGCCACAGTATCTGCTTGTGGTGCCGTTACAGATGCGGGCGGCATCATTAGCTGGGGGGAGGCAGAACATGGTGGAGATTGCAGTGCCCACAAGGATTTAAGAGGAGTCCAAAGGGTGTTTGCATCAAAACGAGCCTTCGCAGCTGTCCGGTATGATGGCTCTGTGGTGACGTGGGGCGATGCTCAGCACGGCGGTGACAGCTCCAAAGTTCGAGAGAGTTTGCAAGGTGTGCGAAGCATTGTAGCCGCCAAGGCGGCCTTCGCAGCTATAACTACAAAGTGCCACATCAACGTGTCCGATGGCTTGAAGATAGAGGTCAAGGCAAGCGTGATTACCTGGGGAGATCCAGGTTTTGGAGGGGAGAGCAGCAGTGTGGCAGAGCAGTTGGTGGACGTCAAGCAGATTGTTTGCACCCAGTATGCCTTTGCTGCACTTCGATCTGATGGCCATGTCGTGTGTTGGGGCTCCGAGAGACATGGTGCCAATAGCAGCACTGTCCAGGGACGGCTGACGAAGGTCTCCGAGCTGTTCGCAAGCCAGTCATCCTTCGCTGCACTTTGCACCAATGGAGATGTAGTCACATGGGGTCACGGAGACGACTGCTGCGATGATCCTGAACTTCAAAGCGAGCTAGTGGATATCCAGCAGGTGTGTGCCTCAAAGTTTGCCTTTGTAGCCGTTCGCTCTGATGGCAAACTCATTACTTGGGGTGATCCCGAGTACGGAGGATATCGTCCTGACAAATGATGAGCATGCTCCATTTTGAACCCGGCTGCGAATAGCGCGGAAGCCGTGAAAGAACTGTCATGCTCAAAGCGCCTAAACATTCAGCATTCAGCACATCTCGTTCAGGTGTCCAAAGGATGTCTTCAAACAAGACTGGCACTTTGCAAAGATTGTTGGCAAAGGTTTCACAAAAGCAGACGCCAGAATGAGCTTCAGCCCGGGAATGCTTTAGCAATACGTGATCCCGGGGTGATCCCAGGAATTCGGAAGCCTGCCCTACCTGCGGACTCCGGGTGCAGCGCGACTCGGACTCCACAAGCTGCCCTGAGGCCTGGCTGCTCATCCACGCATCTGGCCCTCTGCAACTTGAGAACCTGCCACCTTGAGAGGTTCAGTGCCCGTTGTGCCGGACGGTCTTCCGCTGCACGGCTGTCGCCAGCTCGCCTGCAGGCTTTCTGGCCTGCCAGATATCTTCAGGAGCTGAGGCTAAGAGAGTTTCATATGCAGGCTGGGAGGATGATACTGGTGCCAGCCGCCTGTCCGTTCAGGCGCAGTCACTGCGGATTGACAGCCAGTGTAGTATGCTGGACTTCCTCATAGCCCTTTAGCCTGATGAGCGTAAGCTTTCGAGTTTGTATCGAACCCGCACTGACTGCTGCAAGGCACGCCAGCAGCTGTACCGCACTGTCGTGGCAGAAGCATCGGCCGCGGAGGTCACCTGGCCTGATAGGCGCCCATGCTGATTCAGGCACCACCATCTTGCATATGTTGCCAGGAGCTGGAGAAAGACAGGCTGCGTATGCATGGACTCTGACGTGTGCTTCGCCTCATTTTTTTCAGTTGGAGGCTGCGACTCGCTCAGTTTATTGGCCGCTTCCTGAGTCGCGGAGTATGCAGTAGTAGCTCATACAGGACTGCTGAAGGTGTTGTCCCGCATCAGCCCTTTCAAGCTGCGAGGTCATGATATCACCGCTCTGAGCGATGTCTTCAATTTCCTTGCACAGGGCCGCCAGAGCTTCACGCTTCCTGACTTGAGGCCGACTTCTTGGGGACACTTCAGTTATGCTCTTTGTTCCTGTTCATGACTGCCAGGCGTGCCCTAACACATCTGCAGCTTCGATCATCTGAGATCCATTTGGAGCTGATATGGAAGCGATATGCACCACCCGGCCATGGGCCAAGCGAGGCAACAATTGCATAGATTATTTAAGGTCGAAGCTGCCTTTTTGCGTTCACTGCAGCCGTTGAGCTTTGGGCCATGCTTGGGCAACAGAACCTGGATAAGAGTGCAGCTTCGCAGGAATAGAAGGGTACACCAGCCTTAAGCTTGAGCCAATTGTAAGTTTCACGTAGACAAGATCTGTGAGTTGAGCTGAGCAGTGTGGGACCGCAGCCATGGAGCCTGCGGAGCTCACGGTTCCTGACACACTGCTCGCTGTGGACACTTCGTCGTTGAAAGGTGCGCTGAAGAGCAGAACTTCAGCCAAATTGTAGGCGTGCCCGTTGCCGAGCTTAGTATACATAGATCTAGAGAAAATTGATGAAGAGCAAAGCACGAGTAGGGTGGCTGTTGAAATGTGCGGTGCAGGCCTGCTTGAGGCGATTCTCGCGCGACTCCGGCTGTCCGAAACATCACTGGCAAAGCTTCAGAGCGACGGAGTGCTGCGGAGTCTTCGCGACAAGGAGGTGTGGAATGTGTGGTTGTGCAGATGGACTCTCCCAAGACAATTTCTGGCTCAGGCGGGCTTGGTGGCTCGCGTCGAGAAGCTTGAGATTGAGGTTGATGCGCTTCTTAACGATGAGATGCTGGGATCGGGCTGTCTAAGCCCGAGATCACAACGCTCCTTGGCACAAGTGTACCAATCTTGGTCTTGATGGCTGCTGCAGAAGTTGTTTACATCAGCACTCATGCGCTGTGCAGAGGTTGGGAGGATCGCTTCAACGATATGCAAAAAGGGCTTAGCCGCTGTGAGACTTATTTGCAACTAGCCCGCCCAGCACCTCTACTTGTATTGGATTGTTGGAGGTCTTTATCTACTGGTTATCAAGGAGTCTCGCGCGCAAGAAGCAGATGGCTTCATGCGGCAGATGCACGAGGACACCTGTTTGAAGTATTTTGGAGTGCATTGAATTTTTCTGCAACGCTGGCCAATGGATGACAAAGGCGACTCAGCAGAATGCTCATGACCTGGAGCTGCTCCAGGCCCGACTGAATGCCCGCAGCTCAGACCATTAATCCAGGTCAGGCAGTGTTCCGTCCATGACTGGCTCAGGGTTTGGGCCGATCTGTGGACACGCGCTTCGCTGAGACGGGTTGCCAGATAGAAGAGCTCAGCCAGGCTCAACGGCTTGACCCGAACACCCTGAGCCCAGCAACTCGAAGCACAGCCTGAGGTTACGGAAGAGCACGGAGCTGACATCCAGGACCTGCCGCTCGGCGGAGACTGCGCTCTCAGCACGCCCAGCAGGTTGTGCTGAAAAGCGCTGCTCAGGAAAGTCAAGATGCAAGAGGCTCTCAACTCGATCCAGAAGCTGGATTCACAGAACATGAAGGAGGAGCTGGACGCAGCGGTGCGCAGACTGGAAAATAGGCGTGAGACAGTCTTGTGAGCTGAAGAGGCATGCGAGGCATGCCAAAAGGATCTGAAAGGACTTGAACATTCTGCAAGGCTCTTCGACGAAATGCAGGAGTTGGCCGCTGAGCTCCGGGAGAAGCAGCAGCGCATACAGCAGGAGTTGGACAAAGTCGTATCCAGATTCAGGACACAGTACCTTGTCTAGTGGGGAAGCTGCCAACTTGATTGCAAGAGTGTCATCTACCGGCTGGCGCAAGGCTGTAGAAACGAAATTTTGAATTCAGAAATGGGCCTTTGGCTTGACATGTTGAGGTTGAATGGCCTTGTGGATTCAGCCTTGGAGAATCTGCGGCACAGCCTGGGACAGAAGGTTCTCATGCTGGATGTCAATGACGAAGCTGTAGCAGCCGGGACAACCAGGCATTGCATCTCATGCTTCAAAGATCGTTCCCAGTCTCCGTGTCGCGGAAGGATTGGCTTCTCCTCCGCAAGTTAACGTTGCTTCCCATAGGACCAGAGGGGTCTTGACATCGGCAGAGCAATTGCTTGAGGCAGCGATGGCCACGTGTACCATCACGCAGAAGAGGTCAGCGTGATCAAGGAGAGTGAGGAGGCTGAAGCCGTGGAACGGCCGACTTCGGCAAAGAGGTATGGTCATTTGTTTGCATTTTCATCATGCATGCGGTTGTTGGAAACTGCATGTTTGATAAGCAGGATCTTTTCGATTTGGCTTAGTATGGCTCAGGCATAAGTACTGCCGTCGCAGCGCGAGAGCTACTTGCCCAGCACTCACAGCCTTACCTTCCACGATCAGTATGGGTCTGCTTGCTGAGATATTCCAGCAGATCTGGCCGTCCGTCCCCTCGACCAACTTCTAGCAGAGGCCAAATAAATTGAATTGTCTTCCTTAAAGGAGTTGAGACTTTGCAACTGTGACAGGCCGAAACACTGAGAAGTATGTGGCCCAGTGGCAAATTCTATGCCAGTGCTGTCATGTTGACAGATCACGAGAGAGCATACCTGTGTTAGAGAGTCAATCACCTCCCCTCCTTGGACAACATCGGAGGACACCATGTTGGAGAACTACTCTCGCATGATGGCACGGGGCAATGACAAGAGCATCGGCAAGCTTTTGGGAATTGTACAGTAAGCTGCTCCTATCATGGGGCAAGAAGCAAAAGGTGGCCTCAGCTTGGAGTTTGCTGCCTGTTTCAGGTCTTTGTACATAGTGACGGTGCGCAGAAACTTGCGCTCGTGCTCGGGAGAAGTCGCTTCGGTTTCGCCTGTTTGACGTGCAGATGGGCACAGACCTCGGCGCTAACACGGCACTGAGACAGAAATCTGCACGCAAGCTGCACACACTCAGTGCGCTAGCTAGTTTGTCCACGGTGATGCTGCTGACTTCTCTGGCTGAGGCAGTGCGACCGTGTCGTTTGCTGACTTCGTTCGCCAATTGAAGCCGCTGACGAAGGCCTTGTCCTGCTATTGAGGCTGGACTCCGAGGCGGCCATAAATGCAGTGAGTGCAGGCATCAGCTTTCTGACCATCAGCTATGCTGACATCGTGCGAAAGCTGCCTGGCCGCTTGTGGAGCTGCTCGTGAAGGAAACATGTTACATGTTGCTTGAAGATTTGATGCGCAGTGGATTGGAAGACTTTCTCTTGGCAGGAGACGATGAACGAAGGGACCCTTGTTGACCCTTGGGCTTCGTGGAGAAGATTTGCCGCGGCTGAGCCGTCGACCTCTTGCGAGAGTACCCGAAACCGCCACTTCGACTTCACCGGCGACGTGGAAGGACTCCGAACCATGGTTGAGGTGGAGCATCTGAGAGCTGCAGCAGCAAGTTATGGGGTAAATGAAGGGCCGGAAGGCGGAATTTGAGAGGTACAGTGGGAGTTGTCTTTGCAGCTCCCTGCTTGCCAACTTCGGAAGAAGGCGTTTCACATTGCTGCATTGGTTGATGCTCACAATGTACATATTTCTGTTCTGTAATTGAAGGTTGGTCAGGCCTCATGCAGAAAAGAGTGCGCGTCTTACATGGCCCTCTGTCCGAAGCGGACCATGTTGAGACAACCTCAACCATGGGCAGCAGGAGGGATTAGTTGAAGTATCAGTTTGGTCCACCATGATGCGCTGTGGTATGAATGGTTTGACGGAAAGCGAGCTGGGCACACCCGAAGGCAATCGAGAGCACCCAAACAACGCAAGGTCGCGAGGCAGAGCGCCAGCACACTATGAAACCTAAGGCTTTGAAGGCCAGACTAGGCGCAGCATCGAGGAGTGGATGACATGAGTTACACTAAGCCAGACTTGCAGCTTCGGCCTTGGAAGCAGTCACGAAACGAAGCAGCCACAAGTCTCAGCAAGCACATCACCTGCTGTGGTGCTTCCAGGCATGCGAGACAAATGCAGCGGCTTTGCCCGTCTTAAGCCGTTGGTGGGCACTTCTCATGATGTGGAAAGCAAGTGGCGCGCGAAGTGTTCAGCAGCGCGGTTGCTGGATACGTACTTGGCCACCTCGCCAAAACCTCCGGTAGTGAATTCTGACTCTGCTTGGGGATGATCACCTTGGCAACGTGCAAGTGCGGAACCAAACCTGGGACGCGATATATGAGTGCTGTCGGCATCGCTAGCGTTCGATGCTTCTAGTGTACCCTGCGTCTTTCGCGCTAGTGCTGGCTTCGGTTCTGCAGCTCAGCCAGTCAGGCTTACGTGGCCAGGATTATGTGACTGTTGGGCCACACCTGGCTGCGTACACAGTTGCCGCGCATCGGTACACGGGACTCCTTCTGAGTGGCCTGCACGGGCGGTCTGCTCAGAAGTTGATGACCGTGATGACCGCTTGGGCAGTTGCCCAAGCAAGGCGCGTGCACGCGCACATTCCTCCGAAGTGCGGGACGGATGCGGGATGCATGCAGCGAGGACAGAAATCCCGTTTGCCACCCGCTATGCTGTTGCATGCCTCTCCGTCGCAATGAGGCGAAGTTTCTTCTTCAGTCGGCCCAATAACACACCTGATCATCAGCGTCGTGCAAGTGTGTAGAGTTTTTCCTGCAGAGAACATGGAAGTGATGGGCATCCTTATCATTAGGGGAAGGGAGATTACAAAAATGCAGAAGGATTCTTGGTTGACAAAGTCAAGGACCGGCAAGAGGGGGGATTCCTGCCATCAGTGGCATCTGCACTGCCATAGCCTTAAACCGGGTGAGCGAAAGATGCACCCGACCGCCTGTCTCTATTCGAAGTGGAAACACATGAGCACTTCCGGCCTCAACATCCACACAGGGAGACAGGAGACGGCGCGTGCTGCAAATTTATTACAACATAATACAGCGCACGAAACTTGATTTGGCACACGGAGGCCCAAATACATGCAGAGGTGGAGTTAGACTGATCTGCGGGCGAGCCGAACCTTTATGGGACCCTCAGAGACATGCGCCAGCCTTGGCACGGGTTTTCAGGCGTCGCCATGCATGTGTCGTCTGCGCGCGACGTTTCGAGGTGTCCGTAAACCACAGATGCCATGCTGGGCATTGGTGCCACGCATTTGTCGTCGGCGCATGGACAATTGACCCATGGAATATGACGGGATGTTTTGATGCTGGATGTAGCTGGGGGCAAGGGCCAAGTCTGTGGCAGTGAATGGTCATGGCTTTGGATGCTTCCCTGACGCCTGCCAAGGCGCCTTGTAACGAGAATGCAATCTTCAGTCATGGTGTCGGCCTGGACTTGTTTTGTAGCAGCTCCTGGGATCTGATCCACCTAGTTGTCGAGCAAACCCTGCCCTTGCAAAATGGCAACTGTTGGCACGCGAGCGCCAGCTGGTGGGCAATGAAATTGCGATCATTTGCCGCAGATGTACTACCATGTACAACAGCTGGTGAGATCACTTTTTATTGATTAGGAATCTTTCAATGACCGCCTGAAGTGTGGCAGAAGGCGGTGCATGCGCAGCAGGCACTGTGCCTGAGTTTGGTTCTTTTTTCGCGTGTGTAACATGCATTTGCGCTTTTCACGTAGATCTGCCATGATTCGCTGAATTGTGTGTTTGTGCGCATGGAAAAATGATGTTCGCCCGAAACACAATACACCTGGCTGGCTTGCTTGCAGACGCGCCGAATCATTTTTCCGTGCGTGCATGACAAACACATGGCATGGTTTTGGATGTGTGTACCTCCTGTGCGTTTTTTTGCTTCAAGAATTCTGGAAGGAGGTCGGGCTGCCATTGCGCGGGGCAAGGTTGGGGTTGAACCCGGCCCGTTCATGCCACGCAGGTGGCTGCGTAGCGTCCAGAGTTTTTTGTTGATTTCCTGTTTTGCTGAACGCCGTGAAGGCTATTGGTACACTACTTTGCAAAGCCACCAGACCCTTCGCGCATGTCTGACACCGAATTGGCCAGACACCACTTCAAACGATGAGACCTAGCCAGTTGCGCGCAGCTCAATACACCCAAGTTGGCATGGTATCATGCACTTGCTTTCCGCGAGCTCGTGGGGACTTTTTGAAGGTAGAAGCTTGTCCAGCCCAGTCTGCAGCAGACCCCATTCCCAGAGACCGAAAAGAAACTTGCAGGCGGCACGTTCTAGACGTTTCAGCAGCACGACGCTTCAGAGGTGTAAATGAACTTACACTCAACGATGTCATTGCTGAACCCCCCGTGTCCGTGCGTATTGCTAGCTGCGTGCCCTGAACTAAAGGCCTTCCGCGGAATTCTGTGTGTCACGGGCTTGGGATCAGCATCTTGCGCGACACTGATTGCAGAGAGGTTGGGGGAAAAATGCAAGCGAACATGTCGCTTCGGAGCTTGGTAAATGTACCGGCGCAACACGCTGTCCGCGGTGTGTGGATGACACGTGCGTAGCACCCCGCACGAATTTTGTCGGCGGTGCATGCCTGCCGTTCCGCGCGGCCCCCCCCAGCGCGGTACCCCGAACGTCTCCAGGCGTCCTGGTGAGAAAGATGCAACTCGAGCGTGCTCCGGTTTCCAGCCGCTGTGGCCAGCCGCTGCTTCCAGCGCAACGGGTCCTTGAATTCCCGATCAGCGCGGGTTGCTTGATCGGTGCTGCATACCCCGTCTCCCGCGCCCACGTGCCCGGCCATGGCGGCAGCCGCAGTGGGGGCTTCTTCATCGTCACTGCGGGGCGTCACCAGCCTCCCCCACAGGTTAGCCACCAGCGGTGACTGTTGGGCGTTGTGGGCGTGGCGGCAGAGTAAGCGCGGGGGGTTGGCAGAAGCCTCGGACAGGCGATTGAATTCCATCACAAAGTGACGCCCACTGAAGAGCTGCAAGCAAGCTTGTTCGTTGGACCGAGCCTGCCCCGCGCCTGCAAGCGCCCTGATGTGACAGACATGCTTGGCAATGATCCAGCCGAGACCATTGATGCATTTGAGGCACCTCGGGGTGGCCTCAAACCTCAGGGTCAATTTGACTTTTATGGTGATGTGCACGTAGAGTTTCTCAATCATCAGCATCAATCACTAGGAAGGTGTAAAGTGCCATCGATGCTGAGAATTTGACTGACATTGTTTCCCCAGGTGGAAACACTAGCTCAAGCCATTTTGGCTCAAGCCTTATCGTGTTAGGATCTGCAAAATGCACCACCAAGGATACCATTTCATGTCAATTTCCAAGGCTGCTTTATTCATGTGATGGTTATGCGGTTAGGAATGTTTTTGTTGTGGGTGGATTGTGGTCTGCAAGGAGAGTGAGAGTGAAACCTGCGTGCCGATAGGCAGCCCCTCTGGGGCGCAGGCAAACAGTCAAAACGGCAAATGACGTTGTAGTGCTCGCATGTTAAAATTACCACCAGTTGACGGCATGCCGTCGAGCATGTCACACCCCGGCTGCTCTAGCAGACCTTGCCATGAATTTTGACCTTTTTTAAACCTGCACTGTGACGTTCAGCAAGCAAAAGCTCATCTGCTGATTCACCGGGCCATGGGTCCCTGCAATGCATACATGCAAGTGCGGCACACCGAAGGCGCATATGCATCATGCATGACACGTGTATTCTCATGCCACATCGACATGGCCTACTCCAAAGTCTGTTTGATGCATTGCATGCGGAACTTTCAAGTAGGGTTGTTGGCACAACGCACAAACATCATGACACGCGGCTCCTTGGGAAGATTCATCTGCGACTGTGGTTGACGTTGGCACGAGAGCTGAAATGGGGGACGCCCATGTTTCTGAAGGATCATCCAACAAAGCGCGACATGTTCGTGCAGGGACCGTGATCTGGGACGCTGACAGTTACCCTGCCGGCGACAGGTTTCTGGGGCTACAAGGGGTCATGCGCATGCTGTGATGGTGGATCCTCCTCACAGGAATCGCGCTACGACGAGCGCGGCTTGTTGGTGATGTGCGGGACATTGTTCGGCGCATGCCCGCAAATGTGCAAGCGTGGTGAAGACCACGACACCAGAGTCAACCGCAAGCAACCATGTAGCTGCACGTTTACACTTGAATAGCTTAAGGACGGCTTGTCATCTACCTGAACATATGTGGTATGGATCTGCGAAGGATTTGCTGATGACATTTTGCTGTTCGCACCTTCACGCCTGCAATGCACCGATATGTTGCGATCCTTGGTTGAAGCGCTGCAATACGTTGGGTTGATTCTCAATGTCAATGCCACAAGGACCAAGTTCCTTACAACCGAGGCTCAGGCGCCTGATGTGATTTGGTTGGACATGGAAATTTGCATCGAGGTTGTTCACACCTGCCACAGGTGATTGGGATGTTATTTCTCAATGTCAGGCACTCATGATGCAGATGTCGATTTCCAGCTGTCATCCGCGTCCCGCGCGTTCTGGGCTAACAAATGGCTGCTTTGTGACAAGCGTGTGCCAATAACGTTGCGCATCAGATACTTTGAGGCGGTTGTTGCTCTTTCCGCATGCTTTGGAGCAGGGCGCCGCAAAATATATCATCACCACCTGCGTCAATTTGACTGTGAATGGCGACGTTTGCTTCGCACTTTGCTTGGTCCACCACCTGGCATCGACTGGAGCTTGCCATGGCATGAGATTGTTCACCACTGGAATGCGCGCGCTTGAGTTCCAGCAACGGCTCCACTTGCAAAGTTGGTCCGAAACATGCCTCAAGCATCATTGGAGATTTGCTCGTCATGTGTGCTGCCTACCATCCAACAGATGGGTCAAAAATGCTATGGAATGGCTGCCTCCTGGAAGTCGCGGTCGCGGCCGGCCTAGGAACTCTTGGGACTCACAGTTGGAGGCTTTTGCGCGAACCACGGGGTGGGAAAGGTGGATGGACTACATGCACCTCGCATGCCACGGAGGCAGTCTGTGCAGTTGCCTGGCTGCACGCAACCATTGCCAGATGCTGGCGCCTTCCAAGGTGATACCACAGTAAAACCCCCTTGCAATGCAAACAATTACTTCGTAGCGCCTCCGCCCGCATCAAACCACGATAGCACCAACTCCTGCATCTACTGCCCCATCTTGCTACATGCGGCCGGCCTCCTGCACGCAGACGCAAGCCGTGTGGTGCTCCGAGGTTTTGCGTTTGGAACCGTTCCGCCGGGTTCTAGACTTGGCATGCGTTGCCTGTTGCCCGTGTAGTATACTGACGGGCGTCCCAAATCTCGACTCTGGATGCCAGGTGGTTCTGAACACTATGCGTTCCATGGCCCAGTGGATTTCTTGCGCTCATGGGGCGTATGGCGTAGACATGATGTGTGTTCAGGAGTCACGAGCTCCTGATGGAGCATGTCTGCCAACAGACCAGCCGTACTCATATGATGGCCCAACAGGCATCGGGGGTTGTGAAGCTGGTTTCCTTGTGCACGACTGCTCATCCCTTTGGGCGTTGTTTTCTGCCGTCCCCCAGTCCCGTTTTCCTTGGAGGTACGTGGCTGCTTTGCTTGTGGGACTGCGTCCAATACTGTTCTGATTTGCAGTTTCTATGCGCCACATGTCGGCATGGCCTCAGCATTTCGCGTGTGTTTTTGGAATCAGCTCCGTGCATCCATCCAAAAAATGCTCAATTTGCACCCCAACCCGCGCATGGATTCAAACGTATATTTGTCGGAAATCATGGGCTCCAGGCGTGAAAAATCTGGGGAACTGCAAGTGCGTCGGCCGCTCAGAAATTTGTGCAGGGATTTTGGCCTCGTAGGGATTTCGGCCTCGCAATTGCAAATCTGCCTGGTGTCCCCACACACCCGTTCGGGTTCTTCTACCGATTTGGTGCTTGCATCGCGTGATCTTGTCATCCGTAACATGGTTGTGCATGATGGCCATTCCTGTGCGTGTCCGACAGCCTCATGCTTCCCATTTCTCGGTAGTGATCACAAGCTCATTTGAAGTTTTGTTGGAGCCATGTGGCACAGAGGCTACGGCCACATGTTGGCGATTGGAGGCCACTGGTGCAGGCGTTGCGCCCCCAGTTATTGAGCCGGTCGGCTGTCTTCCTTCCGCCACGCTGGCTGTCATTGTTCTGCTGACGCTCGCCGTGCAATGCTTGATGTTTTGGTTGGAGAGTTTGTTCAGATGTCTAGGGTTGCGGCCAACCCACGTGATTTCATCAAGCGTCAAAACCGGCCGCCGCAGCCTGACTGGTGGGATGACGAAGGTAACGACGAAATGGTTTCCAGGAATGCTGCTTGGCGCTGTTGGTGTCGTGAGCGCACCACTGAGTCGCGGGAAATCATTCGGTCCAAACGGCTTGAGTTTCATGATTTGGTCCGTCGCAAGAAGGCAGCTTTTTGGCATGCTTGGTTCGAGATGCAGGACAGGGTTTCCTCCGCCAACCCACGCGTCGCTGCCAGGAGTATATGCCGTCATTTTGGTCCCATACGTCGCCCATTACCAATCAGTATGAGGTTCGCAATGGGGCAGTGGAAGGTGCTGCGTGCCTTGATGCTTGTTGGCGTTGCCATTTCAGGGATGTTCCATCATCCGTCGGGGCTTCGTCCGGTAACAGCCAAAGCTTGCATGTTGACGTGTCTCGCATGCGTCGCACAATGAACCTCAGCCTGTTTTGAAGGATTTGCCTGCTGATCAAGCGCTGGACCTGACTTGTGCAGCGGCGTTACAGCAGCAGCACGCCAGCTAGATGACCGCCCAATAACGCACGAGCTCAAAGAGTGCCAGGGACGCAGATTGCAAAGCATCATCATCGACACGGAAAACTTGAGAAGTCAGGCCATCAGACGACAAGAAACTCCCCCAGCAGATCTTGGACGCCAAGTACCATTTCGATGGTCACGTTTGGCAGTCCGTTAGTGAAAATGCCAAAAGGCTCGTTGCACAGCTCGCAGTAGTGGATCTCTCGCGACGGCTGGCTGCCTCTGAAGTGCTACGCTCGACTTGGTTGCTACAGAAAACGCCAAGTTCGAACAAAGTTCGACGTCTCATCTAGAGAAACGCATTATGAACAGGCAGCACCGAAAATCTATCCAATGATGTGCAGTGTCAGAAAAAAAAGAGCGTCTGTCGTATCTATGCTTGTGTTTGCTTGTGTAGTGGACCATATGTTCAATAGATGCAGGTTTGTTCTACTTGCGGCTGATTGAAGGCAACCAAATCTCGTTTGAATGAAGGCTGAACAGACTCCAAGCTTGGAAATGATAGAATGCCATCTATAAATGCAAGAGGCGCAGAAAGCAAATTGCGATTGTATGAAGGAATCCAGCCGAGGGGTGTACACTGAGTACGTGATTATGTCTAGTATGTTGGAATGTGAGAAAAAGTTAGCTGGCGCTGTGCGTCCCAGAGGAACATGCAAAACCCAACTCAACCGTCAGGAGCCACCAGTCTGCAAAATTAGCAGACATCCAAATCTGAGTGCAAGCAGTGCAGTGCACAATATCGGCGAGGTAAGCGCACCAAGACCGCCGTCGAATGCATGCTAACAATATCCCTACCTCGAGTGTGCAGGAAATGTGCTCTGAGAGATGCATACCTTTGTTTTGAACGTCTTGCTTGATTTGCATGAGTTGAGCGCGCATGAACATCAGCAACAAGACTTATCCCAAGAATTCGATGGATCTCCGTTCAAGGCAAGGAGCTCCCTGTTGCAGGACCATGTAGACACACACAAACAAGTTTGTACATGACCACAGGTCAGATGGATGATGGTACTGGAGAATCCAAGGCCAATGGTACATACATTCATCTGCCACTTCCTCAATAATTAACATACGAGCATACATGCTGTTTCAACAATATTTGTGTCGCCAAGGTAAGTACCTGCTGCGGGGACAAACCAGGATGGTTGCGATATGGCCCGAAACAGTCAGTGGCTCAGAATATCCGTCTGCGCTTTCAATGCGTGATTACAACTGACACATGCCCAGGATTTCTGGCCGGATTGCTGATGTGTTTATTGGTAGAGTCGCAGCAAGCGGTGCGCGATGTGATGAAAAAGGAACCGCCTGAAATTAAAGCCAATCCTACCTATATGAAAGACCCGCTGACCGTACTGTGTGTAAAGGTTCAAAATGAAAGCGTGATAAACCGCAAACAGACTTCTCCCAAACATACTAAACAGGGACCAGTTCAACCCATGAAGATTTCACAGACCTCTCCAAAACTTGCTAAACAGGGATTCATTCCACCACTTTGAAAAATTCACAGACCTTTCCCAGACTTACTAAACAGGGATTTGTTCTACTTATATGAAGGGCTAGGAGCCTCTCGAAAGAGGGATTTGTTCTACCTATGAAGGGTTCAGAGACCTCCCCGGCCTCCAAGCCCCGCCAAAAACGAACTTGTTCTACCTATGTGACGGGCCCATGTATCAGAGCACCAGCTCCAGAAGCTTACCAAAAACTGTTCTTGTTCGACCTATGTGAAAGGTTCAGAGACCTCCCCAGCCTCCAGGCCTCTCCAAAAACGATTTTGTTTTACCGGGAGCTGAAGCTGAACATCAAGGCGGGGCGGCACACACAAACAATTCTACCCGTCTCCTTCTTGGTCTTCATCTCTTTTCTTGTGCCAGAAGCCAGCAGGCATCAACGGGAATAATTTTTTGCAGCTCCTGCGCAAGGCTTGACTAGCTTCTGTCGGTAATGTGTAATGCTGGGTGGGGTGGTTTGATTACATGAAAGTACGGGGGTGGCCATTAACACGTTCGATTCTCACCCAAGAATGGATGGCTTTGTCAGATGCTTAGTCAAATCGTTCGTTCGTTTTGCCTTCTCTTACTGGCTCGCAACTACTTGCAGCAGCTTGGGCAAACCAAGGCTTCCGGGATCCCGAATCGTATGACTGATGTTAGGAAGAAATTTTGAGGGAAGAGCCCGAAGCATTCGAAGAGCGGCAGGCAAATGCAGCAAACGCAGCTTGAAAATTCTTTGTTTGCACATCAGTTTTTTTTTTCCCACGCACCTTTTTCCCGCAGCACGAAGGCTTGCTGCGCTGCGACGGAAAGAATGCCACTCCAGCGCTGCACCCAGGCGCCGCGGGCTGCAACACGGCAAGTAAGCGGACGAACTGCGCTG
>CAJNIZ010039302.1:54594-65248 GCA_905231905.1 Symbiodinium pilosum | reverse complement strand
TGGGCGCGAGAGATGCGCCGTCGCAAGATATGCCGCCCTCCCCCCCACTCGCCTGGGTGTGTTGGGGCGCCATTGCTACATGTTACCACCAGCCGCTGCGCAGCAAGACGACCTAAACCCTAGACCTTAAACGCTAAACCCTACACCCTCAACATCTTGTTCCGGCAGGCGGCCTCGAAGCAGCTTTCGCCCGGGCCCTGCACCACCGAGACAAGGATTCGCAAAGAGCAAATAATAGGCATAGTAGTAACAGCAGTAACGGTAGGAAATCAGTAATATCATTACTAGTAGTAATAGTAGTACTGGTAGTAATGGTAATAATAGTAGTAGTGGCAGTGATTTTTGCAGAGTTTCTAGGGTGGAGCCACGAAACCCTGAGCCTTTATCAATTCCTGCCGCCGCGGAGGAGGTGCGGGACAAGGCGGGTGCCACGCTGTACCGATGTGCAAACACCTCTGGGCACGAGGAGGCCGCTGCTCAGGCAATCGCCGAACTCTTGGCCTACATTGATCCCCAGGTGGTTGGGCAACAGTGGGGTTTACCTGTCGGCCCCGTAAAACTACCACTATTGGTTTTACGCCCTGATCTTCCAGAGATCCTCAGGTGAAGGAGGAGGCATGCCTGCTGGTCAAGCGCATAGGGCCCACCAGCGCCTCGGTGGCGGCAGTGAGCAGCCGGATATCCCAGGGCTACGATGAGCCGACGCGATGCGCGGCCCTGGTGACCTTGGCGGAACTTGCACGAGCCGGGGAGGAGCATCCGCCTGGTACACCCAAGGAGGGTGAAGACCGCGAGAAAGAGAAGGTTGACAAGGAAAAGGAAAACACCTCGGAGATCCGGAAATTAGGTTGCTGTTAAGGAGCTTAGACCTAAGCTACCACAATCTTAAGGAAGTATGGTAAACACTTATGACTCGCTTATAGTAATGGCAACTTAATTTGGCTTCTAAGCCCTTACAACAGCCCTCTATATAACAGCGCTTTCCTTTTCATTTTCCATCTTCTCTGCCGTTTGATTCTGCAACTTATGGCAACTTAGCTCGAACCTTCAACCTAAACGTCTGACCAAAAATCCACAATTCTTGTACGGTGGTAAGCGCTCCCCCGTAATCATGAACATACTTGGAGTTTCTATGGGGGCGGGGTTGGTTGATTAGCACGGGAAGGGGGGAATAGCCGAGGAAAGCGCAAGAGCGGCATCAGTGGGCCATGAAGGCCGCACAGGCACTTGCTCGCCTAGGGCTCCAAGACCCAGCAGCATTGGTGAGGCAGCTTACTGGTTGTTATCAGGGTTCAGGGGGTTTTGGAGGTTTACCGTAAACCCTAAGCCCTAAACCCTGAAGGGTTCAGGAGGCTTTGTGTTTAGGAGGTTTAGCATTTAGAGAGAGAAAGAGCAGAAAAATTGGGTGTGTGGGGAGATCTAGTGTAGGGCTAGCTTACTGCATTTTAGCAGGGAATGGAGAAGAGGATCCCTACAGTTCAGGGTTTAAGGTTTGGGGCTATAGCCTCTGTTGCATCCCCAATAAGATTGTGGTTGCCGCCTCCTTTTCCATTCCTTGATTCTCTATCCCTAAGCCCTCAACTCGTAACCCGAAACCCCATACCAACCACCTTGCAACTCTGAACCCCAAGCCTAGACCTTAAAGGTACTTTCCTTCCACTGGGTAGGCCCCTGGAATATTTAATATTTTCCCTAATGGCTTTAATAAGGGACCATATATATACTAATATCTTTCAATGGTTTAATAGAGGCCAACCTAGTCCATTACTTACAAGCAGTAAGCCAACACTCACCGGAAACACTTCATATCCCTATAGATCCCCAGTCTCCATTTCTTTTAGTATTTGGCTTGTCTTATTCCCTAGACCCTCTGAAACCTACACCCACTAAACCCTAAACCCCCTAAACTTCAAATCCGCAACCAAGCCCTCCTAAACCCCAAGCCACCTAAACCCTAAATCAACCCTAAACCCTAAACCCTGGTGGTAACCAACAACTCTAAACCCTAAACCCTGGTGGTAACCAACAACTCTAACACCTAAACCCAGGTGTTAACAAAAAACCCTAAACCTTGAACCTTAAATCCACAAACAACCAGCAAGGCAAGAATCCATACGGGTCATGGAGGACTTTGCTCCGGAAGCATGGTTCCAAGCCCTCCAGACTGTGCAGGGCATGTTGGAGTGCCTAAGCCAGCAATCACTTGTGGAGCCCACGTTGGGTTCAGGGTTTAGGATATTTAGGGTTTAGGGTTTGAATAAAGAATAGGCGTTGAAACACGTTAGGGATCCTGGTGTCTCTAGGGCTTAGGGTGTATTTTCCTCAATTAATGCGCATTGGGCTGTCTGGTGCCCGGGAATACAAGTGGTGTGGGTCGACTGTGTCTTGCACTGTCCCAGAGCTTAACTGAAGATTAAAAACAAGAGTAGTAAGAATAGCCAGAGTAGTAACCATGGTACTAGTAGTCAAAATAGTAATGGAAGGGTTCATCATTCTAGTAGTAATCAAACATAGTAGTGGTAACAATGGTAGTAGAAATAGGAGTCATGGTAGTAGTAGCAATAGTAATTGTCGGAAGTAATGGTAGTAATAGTAGTACTAGTAGTATAGTGGCACTACTAAGAAAATTAGTATTGGTACAACTAGTACTAAGAATAGTAATAACAGCAGCAATGATGGTATTAAAAGTCGTAACAATAGTAATAGCAGCAAGCATAGTAATAGTAGTGGTTTTAGTGATTGAACCGGGCCCACGATGTGCATACGGTTTGGCCCGTTACTCCCCAACGTGTGCTCCTTCTTTTTTCCACACCCCTAACATGTTGCAGGTGGGGCTAATGGAGGGAACCCGAAACCCGAAACCCAAAACCCTGAACCCTAAGCCCTAAACCCTAAACCCTGAACCCTAACCCAAAAACCCGAAAAGCTGACCTCTAAACCCTAGAAGGAACAGAGCATCCCTGGAGCCAGCCTGCCGCTGCTCTTCATTGGAAGCTATTGCCTGCCTTTTTGCGGCCTCTGATGCCATCCAGAGCCCACAGGCGGTAAGGTTATAATATAGGTGTAGATATAGGGGTATGTAGGGGTCATATCGGGGAATTTCTAGGGGTATATTAGTTTAAGATTTCGGGTTTAGGATTCAATTTGGATGTCTGGGCAAGTGCATCTGCACCTGTGGAAACATTAGCCTTTGAGATGTCGATGGGATGCTGATGTAGACTCTCAGCGCTGTTTTTCACTTGCAGGTACATATCATTTGTCCTAATCCTCTTCTGGAAGCATGCCACGACCCTCTCTCCCTTACTTCTCCTATCCAGCAGCGCAGGCCCAGGTTATTTCTTACCTTGGCCATATCCCCCCGGTCCATCCCCCTGAAGTCCTTTTCATTCTCCCATCCTGCAGGGGGGTCCGGCCGAAACATTGGGCAAAGATGACCTTTCTGCCATCCTCGAGCTTATTGCGTCCTGCTTCGAAGATCTTGATGCAGACGTGCGGAATGTGGCAACATCTGTCCCGTGTCGCAGATGATCCCCCAAGCCAAGATATAGGCAGTGCAGGAGGGTCAGCACACGAATGATCCTAATAAGTCGGTCAAAAGGCCGCACACTTCAGGTTACAGACCTTGTAGTGTTGTGGCCTCGGATCCTGACGTTAGGTCTGCTAAATGTGGCAATCAGGATTTAGCGGCTGAACGTAGAGCAATTCGCTGACGCTTGGGGTTAATGATGATTGCAGGGGCACTCCAGCAACCATGGCCATCCACTGCTAGGGACGCACTGGAAACAGTTTTTTGGTGTGTTTTTGCTTATTAAGAACCCCAATCCTAAACCCTAAGCGCTGAATCCTAAACCGGGGAGGGTTCCAGGGCAGATAGAGCTGCAACATTTCAGCCCATAAGCCTTCTGTATATTCCCAGTTTTCATTTCATCGCCCATTTTCTTTTCCATATTGGTACCCCATCAAAACCCTGTAAATCGGGCTTGTGCGCCTTAAGCACTAACCCTAAAACCCTAAAACCCTAAACCCTAAACCCCCTAAACCCTAAAATCCTAAGACCCTAGACCGTAAAACCCTCAAACCCTAAAACCCCTAAACCCTAAGACCCCCTAAACCCTAAAAGCTTAACCCCTAAACTAGTAGTTTCCATATTCTTTTCCATTATACCCATGTATATTAATATAGGTAACAGTTTCCCAAAATAAAATGAACCGCATATAGACCCCAAAATATGAGAGTCCTTATCATAGGGACCCACAAAAAAAAGAAACCCCTAAATTTGGAAAAAACATATGTATATAATCCCTTCTATAATCCAAAAAGATGACCAAGACCGATCCAAAGGTCCTCTGCGGTCTGGCTAGTGGCGGTCGTGGTGGCAGCTTGGCAGCAGGCAGAGAGAATGGGGTGGTTTAGGGTTTAGGATGTCCATAGTTGCAGATTCCTGTTAAAGGCTCTAATATGCTACGGGCATTACAGTGAGTCCCCAAAAAAGGCCTCGGCCATGGAAACCCTAAAGCCCTATATCTCCTGGTGGCTAGCTCAGGAGGGCGGAATCGCAGCTTGCAGGCGCAGAAGTTCTGGGGAATTAAGGATTTAGGGATTAGGGTTTAGGGTTGGGGGTTAGGGCTTATGGAGTAGCAGGCTTGGTTTTATTTAGGGTTTCGGGTTCGGGGAGGCCCTGTCTCCTTTTTTTTGGGGGGGGTGCTTGAATTCTACCCCAGACGGGGAGCACTGAGAGGCGCCATGGGGAAGTGCCTTTGGCGATGTCAGTAGAAACTGGGACAGGCAATTTCTGCCTTGGTTGGGGCTTGGCAAAGCCTAAACCCACCACCCCCGGAAGTCAGTCCATGTCCAAGCTAGGCTGATGCTGAGCCCATACATACTATGGAGGGCGGCTATCTTGTACCCTATATTCCAGCATTATGGGTGGCCCAAGTGGTGCAAGATTTCCTCTGTCCTTGACCGTTAAACTTCAAACCCAACTGAGACGCTACAACTCTCCAGACCCTTGGTGCTGCGTGATTCACGAAGTAAAGCCGTGCACGAAGACATAAATCAAGCCACCCCTAACCCTAAACGCTCATTCCTACACCCCGAACTGGTTGTTAGTAGGGAATGGAGGATTGGGACCGGATAGTAGTCCCCATCTTATCCCCAACGAGCTTCAAGTTCCCTCCTTTTCAGTTCCGTCATTCCATACCAACCGCTTGAAACCCTAAACCCGAAACCCTAGACAGTGGTTTCCATTCCTCTTCCATTCCTAAACCCTAAATCCTAAAGCCCTGAGAGGCCATAACAGTGGCAGCACAGCGGCTAGGGCACATGGAGGATGTCACACGACTGGCGGCCCAGGCTAGGGTTTAGGGTTTAGGGACCCAAATGATAACCAGGTGATATGCTATAGCCCATGATTTCTGTCGTGAGATATGCTGAGACTCTATCGTAGAGATACCCTATGGTTTCTCACGGTCACTCTTATACACATAAGCAGTCATCTTTTGCAACATGCCTTCCTGAAACCCCTAGACCTAAAATCCTACACCCTAAACCCTAAATAGTAGTGTGCTTGTGTAATCCGTATAACACTACACCCCAGTCACCTAAATAGTAGGATACTGGACTATAAAACTATAGGGTATAAAGAACCCAGAGCCCACTACCTTAACGTCATTAAACAAAACAACTTTTCGGCAGTACCATCTACTCAAAATTGCAGAACCTTACGTTTTCAAGTTTCGTAAGATATAGACCCCAAAGGTCTAAGGTTACTTCTCAGCGCTCATCCTCAAAAACCAAATATTAACCCTCAACCCTGTACAACCCCAAGTATCATTACCATAAACCCTGTACGGGGCTCCTTTTATTGGTAGGCCCTAGCCTGGAGGGTCTTGGATTTAGTTTGTGTCCTTTTAACCTTCATAAGGAAACCCTATCATTTACGATATACCCATAATATGGTAATTTAGTTTAAACTCGTTAACAGCAACCCAGAAAATGAAACTAGCCGCTAGCCTTCCGCAGCAATCACACACCAGCAAGTCCCAAGCGCGTCCTCCCCCTAAAGCCCCCAAACCCTAAGATGGCCTCCAAACCCCTGAACCCTAAAGCCTGGAAGGCCAATAAACCTTACAAACCCTTAAGCCCCAAACCCTTAACCATATAAGCCCAAATAAACCCTGAACCCTCAACCCTGAACCCTCAACCCTGAACCCTAAACCCTCAACCTAAACCCTGAACCCTCAACCCTGAACCCTAAACCCTCAACCCAAAACCCAAAACTCTACAAATCCTGAACCCTAAACCCTGAAACCTCAACCCTAAACCCCATAAATCCTGAACCCTTAACCCTGAACCCCAAACCCTCAACCTAAACCCTGAACCCTCAACCCTGAACCCTGAACCCTCAACCTGACACCCTAAACCCCAGAAATCCTGAACCCTTAACCCTAAACCCTATGAATCCTGAACCCTATACATCTTGAACCCTTAACCCCATCAACCCTCCTGCTCAGACGGCCCTGGAGCAGCTCGGGGGCTTTTCCTCGAGACGGAAGACGGGCTCGGAGGCCGAGAAAAACATGAAGGTTTAGGGTTTAGGGTTTAGGGCTTTATAGGGGTTATATCGGGATAATGGAAAGAAAATGGAAATTACAATAGGGCTTGGGATTTAGGGTTTAGGGATTTTTGTTCACGCCAGGGTTTAGGGTTTAGGGTTGCAGGCGTTTAAGCTTAGTGTTTCGGGGTTTAGGGTATAGAGTTTCAGGATTTGGGGTTGAGGGTTAAAATTGCTAGGGTTCGGGTTTAGGGCTCAGGGTTTTAGGGTTGAGGGTTCAGGCAAAAGGGTGTAAGGTTTAATTGCTAGGGTTCGGGTTGGGCGCCCGGGCCGCCTGGTCGCGTTGCTTGTAAACCCGCCCCGGCCACCCAAAACATATTCTATGAAGGTTTAGGATTTCTTTTCTGACTCACTGTTGATTGTCTCGGGCATGGGCTTCGGGGGGTTAGCTTTCGGCATGCAAAGCCCTGCACGGGCCCTAAACCGAAGGTTTTGCCAGTATCGCCCCTCATGCATTGTCTCGGGCCTCGGTTCCGGTTTGGGGTACCCAAACCTTGAACTCTAAACCCTGAACCCTAAACCCCAAAACCTCAGCCTTAAACCCTAAACCCTAGACCCGGAACCCTCATAACCCCAATATACTATAGTAGTTTCCATTTTCTTTTGCATTATCCCTATATAATCCCTAATATAACCCCAAGGTAGTGCTGAGCCCCTCAGGCGGGAGGCAACCTCTATGAGGCTGCCAGGGCGGCAGCAGAGTCCTTGTGCAGCGATGATGCTGACAAGCGCAAGGGGGCGCAAAGGTTGGGACCCCCCCCCCCCGGCAATGGTTCCATTTCTACATGAGCTATGGTGTAAACTCCTTAAACAGGGTGGTATGGGGGAACTAGGCTTAGGCTTTAGAGTTTGAGGTTTCAGGTTTAGAGTTTAGGGTTTAGTGTTCGGGGCTTGGGGTTTAGGGTGTAGGCCCTCGTCTTTTGTGTTGCTCTTAGGCTACTTGAACTTTGCTACTAAAGAGAATCAAACGGCAAAGAAATTGGAAACTGAAACTGACACTGTGGCGAGGGGGGTGGATCAAAGCACAAGTTATATATAACTCAAATCCAATAATGGGCACATGGACAAGAACATGAAACGTTGGATGAAACCTGGGACTATGGATTGATTTATTCCAGGGACCAGTATTTTGACAGCCTTCCATGTGTGTATGCATGAGTTCTCTTCTTGAAAGAAGTGGCTGGATAAGGGAGGCCTGCATGGGCACATGGGTTCAAGACTTAGAATAGGCTGAGCCCTAAACCCCTAAGCCCTAACCCTACATCCCTGAACCCCCAAAACCCTGGCTTCATGAAACACTCCGGCGCCGTCGGCTCGATTGCCGCCAGTTCAAAGGCTCTATGTGTCAAGGCTTGTGCCCCTTTAGGATTGCACCCCTGGGTTTTGTGATCCTTTTCAGGGACTCTAAGGGATTACGTTGGCTCATGTAGAGGCTATATTAGGGCTATATTGGGAAAACCCTAAACCCTGAAGGGGTACGATCCCAGGAACCCTTGAAGGCAAGAGCTGAACTACTTTAGGGTTCAGTATATATAGGGGCTATAGGGGTTATAGGGAAAATAGAGGGTTGTAGTTGTAGGCTACTATTTAGCGTTAAAGGAATTACATAGGGTTCTAGGGATTATATAATTATACAGGGTTTAGGGTCTGAACCCAAAGCCTGCATGGAAGGATTCTGGTGAACCTGGCCGGGGAAGGGCCGACTCAGCGGGCCACCGCAGCCGCATTCGCGGTTAGCGGCCTAAAGAGTGAGGTGGCGGATTGAGAGTCCACATGAGCTATGCTCTAAACTCTTTAAAGAGGGTTTTTCACAGGGGATTATAGGTTCTATAGGGGATTTATTCAGCGGATTGTACAGGGTTCAGGGTCTAAATTCTTTAAGGGGGGTTACGTAGGGGATTATATAGGGGAGCATTACAGGGACGACCATAGGGACTACTAGGGCGGATGCTAGGAGTTTCGACTACAGCTCACGTGAGGGGTGCTAAGTGTGAGAAGCATTGCTTTTGCGGCTTCAGACGGGTCACTTCGTATGTGATATGGGATCATGTGGATGAGCATGCAGCGTTCTCGGTTAAAAGCGGCATCCTGGTTTAGATGAACAACGTGCAGTGGCTGTTGCGCTGAGTGCGCTGAGCTTGTCTTTCCTGATAATTAATCCATGTGCTGCTTCCTAGCTCAGCAGCAGTACATCCTTCTCCTTCAGAGCAGCAGCAACAAGACGAAGAGCTACTCTACAAATCCCTTCTCTCCTACATATGAAAATCCCCACTCCCCGCGAATTATGAATATTCCCCCTAACTTACATTGGTAATACATCGTGGGTATTCCTTGCTAGGGGGTAGGGGGGGGGTCATGTTGAGGGGGAGGGCAGTACAATTGCAATGGCAAGAGAGGGAGTCCAAGTCAAGGTGAAAGCCTGAAGTGCCTCGAGCAAAGATGTTTAGTGCAAGGTCTCATCAAGGCCTAGCTGCAAGCCGACACACCCCCCCAGCTAACACTGAACCGTGCAACGGGGTCCGTGTATATAGGCCACTGTCCTTTGTTAAAGGGGGAAGCCTGCCAGAATCCGGCGGTGCTGGCGGACGCAGCAGACACCTTCATGCGCCTGGGCGCAGAGGGCGACCCTGATGTGTTGGAGTCAGCCGCCGGTCCGCGAGTGGATTTAGGCTTGTGGGTTTGAGTTTGAAGCCTGAATGCCTAGCAGTTTCATTTTCTAATGAGAGGTGACTTTATACAAGGGCTTTATCGGGGCGATGTCAGAGTGACATAGGGTGGGTTTTAGGGCTTGGGGTTGCGCTGTCAAAGCCTGACCACCTGCTTTCATACAAGTGGAGTTTCACCCAAAAAAAATGGTGACGTGGGAATCCGCTAAGCAAGGGTTTATAGGATGGTTCACGTAGAAGCCCTAAATCAATTGTGTAGGCCCCTGCCTCCTCTCCTCCACAAGGGCACCTTCTTATCCTACTTCTGCCCTGCTTCCGGTCCTCCTGCTTACGGCCATCATGAGAGAAAACGTTGGTGTCGTCAGAGGGAGGGTCGCCTAAACTACGTTTTGCGGGGACTTGACGTAAGCCCTCTGCAAGAATTCATCCAATGGAAAAAACCGGCAAAATCACATAAACAACTGAGCATACATAGAGGTTGCGCGTTTTGGGTTTAAGGTGTGTGGTACTTGCGTGGAGCATTCTTGGCAAGCGTTCAGCAAGATGTCTGCTTTGCTTGAGCCGTTTTTTCCTTTGCTTATCTTGCCGCGCATGTCGCAAGTAATTACACTTGAAACAGGGTTTAGCGTTTATAGGGCCCTAAACCATGGTAGAACTCACTCTCAGGGCCAAGTAGAAACCACGTGAGAGAGGAACCTTTAGATAAACTTTAGATCTTGTGCCAAGGAACAGTTGTTCAACAAACTTCCCGGACCATATCCTGGGTTGACGTTAGGGAACTTCAATTACTTTACTGTAACATGGGTATATAGTCAGTAAATGAAAGGGTTTCTTACTATAATACCTTCACTCAAGTTCCTGAACCGTTACCCAGTATCGCCTGAGCTCGAAAGTGCCAAAACTGAAATCGAGATTTGCAAGCACATTGCGGCAAAAGAAGAACCGAAGACCTTAAAGCAAAGAAAGAGCGAACTTCTAAGACCTCAGCCCGACAAAATACATCCTAAATCAACACTGAAAACCTTAAAACCGTATTGTAGAAGTCTAACTAGTTAGCAATGTCACTCCCCTTCCAATCCTTATAGCTCTAGTATGATATGCCCCCCCCCCCCNNCCCCCCCCCCCCCCCAAGCCCGATGCTGGCCTTCTAGGCCCCTACATGAGTAGATTACCCAATGTAACCGGCCCCCCTCTGTACTACCGCGCCCCAATGTTCCGGCTTATTCAGCTTACTTTGACCCAAGGAAGGCATAGTAACAGGGGGAACCGAAGGGGGTAGTATAGGGATGTGGTGGGTAAAAAGTACATTCCAAGACATTTCAGGGATCCCAGAAGCGGAGCCCACCCAAAATGGCTCCATTATTGCATTGGGGAA
>CAJNIZ010039302.1:39452-54339 GCA_905231905.1 Symbiodinium pilosum | reverse complement strand
CTGAACCCTAAACCCCTAGACCTCAAAACCCTGAACCCTAAACCCTAACCCCAAAACCCTGAACCCTAAACCTAGGGTTATGTCGGGCCTAAAGGTTGGAGCCACTCTCTCCTCTGGTTCGAGCCAAGCCAAGGAGGCCTCGAGGGAAGTGAGGATTTAGGGTTTAGGGGTTTAGGGTTGACGATTTTTAGGGTTCAGGGTTTAGGATGTAGGGTTCAGGGTCTAGGGTGTGGGGTTTAGGGCTAGGGTTCAGGGTTAGGGGACAGGATATTCAGAGGTCTAAGTAGTTATAGGGTTCAGGTTTTAGGGGACAGGAAATTAAGAGGTCTAAGTAGTTATATGAAGGGTCAAAAAGATGTAGTAGCCTGAGTAGCGAGCCGATAAGTGAACAGCTCGAAAATGAAGCGGACCTGGGTTTTTAACATGGGCTTATGCAGTGTGTCATGCAGAAGCCTAGCGGCCTAAATAGTTCCAATGTCATCACTCCGTAATCAATTCCGAGGTGTAGTGAAGTACACCGCGCGCGTTCAAGAACCCATTCTAATCAGTTGGGTACTTCAAGAAATTAGGGTCGCATTTCGGTACCACTAAAGAATAGGTGCCGGAATACAATTTGAGAACTCGCCATTTAGGCCCTGCATTATTCACGAAGGGCTCTGGGCAGGGTGAGTGCTGAGGGTTTGAGGCCAAGACTTGCCGTTACAGAGTCTTGGGTCATCTTGGGTTCAGCGGGGGTTGTTCTAAAGGTCATAGTGTTTAGGATTTAGGGTTTAGGGACCATGGGGAACACACTTCCTTAAAGGGAGTGTCTTAACCAAAACGGGAACCTGCAGTACCTTATGGTCATTTCGGGGATAGGTTTCTGTTTGAAGAATTTCCTCGTGCGAGCACGCCACAGGAAAGGGGAAAAAAGCAACAACATTGTGTGGTTTGGATCTACAGAGATGCCAATAAAACCCTAAGCTGTAAATTATGCAGGCCGTGGAGAACACGCGCCCGACGTTTTGAACATCAGTATTTTTTTTGGCATTTTGCAAGTATAGAACAAACTGACAGCAGTTTTTCACCCCTAAACCCTAAACCATTAATTACTCAGAGCCCAAATCCTAAACCCCATGCTTGGCAAAGGTGGCGCTGAAGATCCTTGCTGCCCTGTCTCCACCCGGGTCCATCAGCGACGCCGTGCACCTTGCAAAGAATCGGGGGTTTTGGGGTTCAGGGGTTAGGGATTTCTGGGTTACCATAACAATATGGGTATACGGGTTCAAGGGTGTAGGGCTTAAGTTGCAAAGATGTGGGTATATAGTATAGTACATAATAGGGTTTCCGTATCATAATAGAAACTTACTTTAAGTCCTCAGCAGCAACCCAGGTTTTGTTCTCCGTGTTTGTTTCTGGAGCACTGGTCAGAGGGGCTTGTAATACACATCCCTAAGCCCTACGTCAAATACACATCCCATGGCACTGTTGTTTAAGCTATAGTCTCAACTCCTTAGAGGGGATTATAGGGATAGATAGGGAAGCATTCTGGGGGTTATTAAGGGGGATACGAAGAGTTTAGACTATGGCTCATGAAACGGTCGTTTGAGTGGTTGGCTAAACCCTGCCCTACAACCTAAACTAGACTTCTGAGGGAGTTCCAGCGATGGTGCGAGCTTACATGTGTGCCAAATTATATCGCTTCGCTGGGCCTAGGATTCAAGCGTTTGGACCCTCAGGGATTCGTCAGCAATGTACGTCTGGAAGCCTTCTTCCAACATGTCGCTTCAGGGCAGCATGTTTCTGCCGGCAATAAGCCTTAAACCCTAAAGTTCAGGAGTTTGCGCAGTCCCCAACTCAGCATCTAACTGACGGACAGCGTTGTGCATGTCAGGGACGCTTGACATACTGTTGATGAGCCGGGAATAATGCAATATGACCCGTAGGGACTGACTATTTCAAAGGATGATGATGATATTGCACTCCTGCACTGATCCCTGGCTTCCAGTCTCTACAAACGTGCGGTAAGTTCAGGCAGTGAAGCCGCTGAAGGTCCCTTTGCCGCTTGACCCTGAACCCTAAACCCCATAACCCCTAATCCCTACACTCTAACCTCTAAACCCTGAACTTTAAAACCTAAACCCTAATCCCTAGACCCAAAACCCTGAACCCTAAACCCTGAACCATCACTTGCCGTGCCTGCACTGCTGCGCCGATGCGCGTGTCTAATCCCTAAAGCCTTAGCCCTGAAGATGCCCAGAAGCTGCAAGATGCACCTTCGAACGAGTAACATGAGCTTCCAAAAAATAGGGGTATTTTTTGAGGGATCCCCATAATAAGGACTATAGTAATTATATTAGGGCCTATATTGGGGTCCCCTGATTTTGGGAAACTTAGTTGGGTTAGGCCCCCAACCACTAATCGTGGTATACTAGGAATATATAGGGACCCTGATATGGGTTGCTGAAAAAGTGATGGGCCTCTCTTGGTTGTGGATTGTGTTAAGGCACTAAGGCACCAAGCATTCAGGGGTACTAAAATCAGTCCCTAGTACTGGGAACTGCCCTAATATGATTTCCCTTATGTCTTGTGGCCTTTCTTACTGGGTGGGGGCCCGACCTGAAACATAAGCCTATGAACATCTCCAGATGATACCCACATTCGTAGGAAGGCCGAATGGCCTTTCAATTGAAAATCCGAAGCTACCCAGACGTTTTTTTTTTGTATTGGTCCTAGACCTCTTTCCGCTGGTACCACCCCCACATACAACCCCCGAGGTTCCTAAACCCTGAACCCTAACCCCTTAACCGCATTGTGAAGGTCCGTTGAGCGAGGAGCGGAGGAAGGTTATCGCCTGAGGCCGATGAGCTGCTTCTTTTGCAGGGTTGCGGATACGGTATAGAAGAATCACAACAACGGGGTGGGTATTTAGGGCTTCATGATCCCAATAATTGAGAATCAAATCAAGAATTATTGAAACTACCGGATCCTCGTAGTTGGCCCTATAATGCCGCCAAAGCCATGGTGCTTTCCGTGTTATCTTCCATTCCTTCGACCCTTCGCCCGCTGCTAGCCGCCATAAGCTCTTCCGGGCTGGAAGCGGGATTTAGGATTTAGGGTTTAGGGTTTAGGGTGCAAAGGGTTTAGGTTCTCAGGGACTGGCAAGTCTTGGTTGGATGGTATTGTTTCATAGCGACGTCGGCAAACATGAAGTTTCTGGCAAGAGGGAATTAAGGAGCACGCTTGAGGATGAGGAAGGTGTGTTCAGGGCTAGGTAGGAATTTATCTCAGGTAGTGCCAATCACATGTCAGAAATATTTGAGGTGGACCCCGCGACCCTGCAATAGTGGTATTATAGGCATATAACAAGATGCTAATGTAATCACCATTATCCCTTATAGTGTGGGGTCCAACTAAGGAATATTGCGCAATCTCTACCGGTGGCTGGATCCTCCTGTTGTGGGGGAAGATTTGAGGGCCTCCAAAGACCTTCAAGTTTTTAAGGGTATAGGGTTTAGGGCTTAGGGTTTGGGGTGTGATGGCAAGCACTTCAAGCAGTTCAGGCGCGGGAAAGGCTTCTACCTCTGCCCAAAACATAAGGATAGAAGTGGAAACAGCACTCATTAGAATGACTTACTTCAAAAGATCAAGAATGATAACGATCCCTGCTCTTTGGGAATAAGCAGCTCTGATAATAACGACGCCTCTTGTCCACCTCCAGAGCACCCTAAATCCTGGAAAATATCTTGGAAAGGACAAGACTACTTTCAACAGAGGCCAGGTCAGGTTGAACAAATGGTGAATCAAGGGGCTGAGGCCCAGGGTTTAGGGCCTTCAGGGTTTAGGGTTTAGGGTCGGAATATGTAGGTTTGCTCAAATGGACTTGCTCGGAAATGTTGCTTTCAGAGGCGGCCGTGGCTCGTGGGAGATAACAATTCCCCCTAATACTGGAACAAGTAAGGGAAGGGAGACTTTGTCTATTCTTAGGGGGCAGCGTTTCAAAATGCTAGAACCCTAAACCCTAAACCCTAAAACCCTAAACCCTAAACCCTAAACCCTGGCAGCTGCTTTCCCACCTTCTGCAGGCAAAGGGTGGCTGGATGTCTCTATGACAAGGCAGGGCAATCAGGGCTGTTGCTTTTGGAGGCTTGCTGTTGAGGACCTTAGAGTAAGTTAGCAGAACATGGGTTGCCTTTAACGAGCTTAATACCCATCATTTCCAAAGTATGAGCCACACAACGTCATGCAGGATTTTTAGTATCCGCTGTAGAAGTAGTTTTTGGGAAGCGCACAAGTCTTTTTGTGATTCCATGTCCGATACAAGGTTGATGGGTTTAGGGTTTAGGATTTAGGACTTGGGGTCTAGAGTTCAGGGTTTCGGGTGTCAAGCAGTAAGGTGCAATCTTTTCTGGTCCTGATCCTTGTTGAGATTTCTACATCCTTTAAGCTGCTACCGATATTTTTGTGACCCTAAACCCTAAACCCTAAAGAGGTTCCGCAGCTGAGTCTTCACTTCATGGACCTCTTGAATGTTAATGGTCTGTCGCGCACGTTTCTTAACTTTGGCGCACAGCTTGCCGCGATCGCGTTTCTGAAGCCAATTTTCCGATTTTCGTGGAACAAGTTTGTTTTGACAAAATTCTCTGGGAAAAGGCAGAAACTAGATAGCTATGGATCGTGTACGAAGTCCAAGAACCAATGGGTGGAGAACGTTTCGCGCACGTTTCTTAACTTTTGCGCACGGCTTGCCGCGATCGCGTTTCTATAACCAAAATTTGGATTTTCGTTCAGAAAGTTCGTTTGACGAAATTCTTACAAAACGTGTAGAAACGTTAGCTAAGGTTCGTGTGGGGAGAACCATACGATGCGTGGCAATCTCAATGAATCCAATTTTGCAAGCGTAGGTGATTCCATTAAACACTACCGTGTGACTCACGCGCACGGTGGTCTCGGAGTGGTTACCCACAGATGAGGACCGCCTCAAGAGGCATCCCGATCCCATATATGATCGAGCGTGAGCCGAGCGCTACCCTCCTTTGCCAGCAACTGGACAGTTGGACTGCCGCTGTCCTGGCCAGTCACCTGCCAAAACCCTCATGGCTTGAATGCGGTCGCCAAATAGAAGCGGATGAGTGCCACGTTGCGATGAAGAGGATTGCGCCAATGCCAGACGTCCTTGTCGCCCGTCTTTTTGCGAGTTTGGGCCTGATACTCCTTGATGATGGCCTCCACGATCTCCTGCTGGAGCCTTGTGTTGAGCAGTTTCGCCTGAAGAGCTCCGCCCCGGCTTTTGACAGGTCACCGCATAGGTTGAGGAGGCGGGGCTCCGCCAGTGCGCCGGTGCCGGTCCAGATGTGCTTTGCCTTTTCTTGGATGACGGTAGTCGTAAGTCTGATGAGCTGTCCGCATTGCGAGGACCAGCCCACCCGTGCTCTCTACTAAACCCTGCTGCCACGCCTCGAAGTTTCTAGCCGCATAAGTAGGCAAAGAGCCAGCAACGAGGTCTTGAAGTTGCTCCTCTTGCTGCTCATAGCTACACACCCTCTTTCCAACCAGCAAAAACTGTAGTCTCCTTAGGAATTATTTCTAATTCTTATCATGGTATAACCCTAAGGAATGTATGAAAACATTATCTTTATTATAGGTCTGAGGAGGCTACAGAAAATGTAGGTACTACACACCCTCTGTCTTGCCAACGAAATATACTTACTAGTGGTTAGGAAGGAATAAGGAAATGCTTTCTCTAGGTAATTCGCATGTAGTATATTCCCTCATCCCTTGCCTAAATCCAGGAAGTATAATGCTCATTATACAAGAGCAGGACGTTTTGGCGTATTCCATGTTCTATCTACTTAAGAGGGCGATAGGGTCTAGTGTGAACTATATGACCAGACTAGGTTTCAGTTCTGCCTTGGGTACTGCCCCAATCTTGCAACTGTTGTAACGAATCGTGCCCTTGGCAAAAGGCTCACATATGACCGTTCATATGCTGGGGAAATATCCAAACTAGGGTGACGCATGGATAGGAATAGACTGAGAGGAGGCGGCAAAAACAACCAGAAGCAAAGTACTTGTTCAGGCTCCTCCTGTACTCACTGGCCAAGCTCTACACTGCTCTATTGTAGATGAACTTTGTATAAAGCCCCCCGACCACAAACATTGGTGTCAAGATCATTAAGCAAGAACGATATTAGTCATGAGGTTTAGGGTTCAGGGCTTATGTACTTACTACACAAGCTCTACACCCATGGGTAGGAATTTTGTTTGGCCAGGTACAAGACGTGCGCCTGGCAGCTATCCCTGCCTTTGCACGGTTGCTTCGTACCCAAGACCATGACACGGTGTCTCAGGCAAGGAGCCTGACAGGGTTGTAAGTTTAGGGTTTTGGAGTTTTGGGTTTAGATGGCTTAGAGTACAAGCCTGATTTGCCTTTTATGGGCTTATATAGGGTTTTGGGATAGTACCACTAACGGAAAATGAAATCGGAAAATGGAACATGCGAACCTGGGGGTATAAACACGCTGCTTCGATTTTGGACGAAGACGCCTGACTGTTTTTCTATTCTAACATTTAAAGATTTGTTGAAGGGTAGGATAGTTTACCCCAAAGATGCATTCCCATCATGTAGGCTCCTACAGTAGACTAAACCCTAAACCCTAAACAGGATTTCCCTTAACCCTAAACCCTAAACCTCCTAACCCTAGGGCCTATTAGGGTTTATGGCAGGGGGGACCTCAAAAGTTTGGTTTCCTGGGCTGATGTCTTGTCGACTTACAAGCCCCAAAGGCGCAGCAGAAAGAGCAGAAGTGAGGGTTCAGGGTTTAGGGTTCAGGGTTTAGGGAGGGTGGTTAAAGCTATGCCCCCTTTTTGGGTCCCTCGTGAAGGCGGCTCCCATTTTTTTGTGTACCTAAAAGACCGCATAATATTTGACAACGCCCGCCAGGCCAGACTAGGGGTTTGGATTGTGAGAAGTTCCTAGGAGTCAACTCTTTGTATGTACAGATCTCAGTTTGCTCTGACCATCAATCATCGAACGCCGATGGCCCTTGCCACCTTGAACACGCAGATGCCCCTCAACTCTAAATCCTGGCCCCTAAGGCCCAAAGCCATAAATCTAGTGCGCATGCAAGCGGGTAATTCCCTACCTTAGTATTATATCATGCTGGGATACTTGTTGCCCTAGACCCTGAGAACCAACCCCTCAACCTGAAACCTATGTAATGGTGCTATATCAGAGGTATTTTGCATGTCGTCGTAGAAGGAGGAGGAGGAGGAGGAGCTGTAACTAGAAGCAGCCCCAGGAAACAAGTTTTTGGCGGGCTGTAGGGTCTAAGGTTAAAGTGTTTAGGATTTCGGGTTGCAGGATTAGGGTTTAGGGTTTAAGGAATTCCCTACTCCCCCTACCCTACGCCCCAAACCCTAAACCCCTTAGGGCGCCAGACCTTTGCGAAGGTGGCCTTGGACCTTCCCACGTTGACCAGCGACGTGCGTCGAGACTGTTTGGAAGCTTTAGATTCTTGGCCGTTCTACTCCCCTCCCGGTTTAAAGGTTAGGCTTTAGGTTTTCGGGTTTAGGGCCAAGTAAGAACAAGGATGACAACAATCATAGTATCACGGACAACAGGAATAGTGATTATGGTGATGGTAACAATAGTAACGGTGATAGAAGTAAGAATAAATGACAATATAGTACTCTCGTAGGAATGGGGTGCCACGTTCAACTGCCTCTAGGGGAATTTGTCGATTGTTCCTGACATCTGGCCTGCTTCTATGATGGTCCCATGTTGCCAGCATACATCTCTATCCGCGGCATCAACTTGCATTCGTGCGGTTTTGGGTGACCCTAAACCCTAAACCTTTCATGCGCATGCCCCAAGCCCTTCTAGTTGCTGAGGTCCTCATTTGGACGTCGCAGACCTATGCTTCCGGTCCTGAGGAGGCGGGCTCGTGCCATTCTTTCTGCACCATGGTTGTAAGGATATCTGCGGTGGCGTGATGTGAGCGTATCCAGAAGGACTACAGCATGAAAAGCTGGCTCACCTTGGCGAAGCAAATGTTGGGCCCACTTCGTTAATTGAGCCCACGAACCCCTGGAAGAAGGCGTAGTCAAATTCCTGGGTTGCTGTTAAGACATTTAACTTAAGTTATCATAATATGGAAACCCTTTTATTTACTACGTACCCATATTCTGGTAACTTAAATCCTAAACCCTAATCGCTAAATCCTAGACCCTAAACCCTAAGTTCCTAAGCAGCAAGCCAGGGAGCCACAGACTTTGGCTTGAACTTACTTGGGGGTTAGTAGGACAAACATCATATAGGGATTAGGGCGTAGGGATTAGGGTTCAGAGTTTAGGGTTTAGGGCTTAGGGTTCGTAGGGAATAAGGGGATATAGTACACCTGCGGAATTTGCGTTAATTCAGTCTTCAATTCAAAAAGCAATGCAAGGTGAGCCCTAGCTGTGGAAACATAAGGGGGGGATGTTCCAAGTCAAGGGGGGGTGCTATACTCGTTGGTGGCCTAGCCTTGCGTAAAGGTCGAGCGATGAATCCTCTCCGCCTAATATTACACACCCCCACCCCTCTAATATCATATACTACCAAAATACCATAGTATGCCACGTTTTCAGATTAGGGGGAGTGGATTAGGGTTTAGGGTTTAGGGGTGTGGCGTCGCTTGGAGCCGGTGTAAAGCAAAACGGCATGAAGAGACGACATGCGTAGCCAAGGTTTCGAGTATAGGGTGACAGTCTCTATATACATATATATAACCCCAATATAACCCCAATAGAACCTTAATATAATGCCAATATCATCCTAATATAACCCCAGTATTAGGTTACTTGTGCTATCAGGCACCTTAACTCCCTGGTCCACGTTTGTAGGAGGGTTTAGGGTCAGGGTTTAGGGTAGGGCTTAGGGTTCCCTAAGCCCCCTTGCTGCTTAAGGTTTGGGGTTCAGAGAATAATGTAGCAGCTTCCATTCTCACGTTCCCCAACTAACTCCTACTACTAACACCACCACTACTACAGACGTTGTGGTTGTTGTTGCTATCACCATTTCTTGCGCACTTACATTGCCGACTGAGGTGGTCCCTTACCCCAGTTGCCACGAAGAATCCTGAACCCTGAACCATAGCGTAGCCTACATGTCTTTTGCCAATTCCCCCTTCCATAAGCCCTAAAGGTCCCTATAATCCCCTGACCCCCTATACACCCTACGCCCTAACCCCATGTAGCCCTAGATATCCTTTTACGTTCCCTGAACCCAAACCCTAAACTCTAAACCCTAAGCCGCACCATATACTACAAGGTTCCTGAAAATATTTTTAATTTCTGTTACCTAGAATCCTAATATTTAGCTGAAATTATAATTTCTACTGGGGTTCCAAATCCCTTAGAGTATACTCGACATAAACCCTAAGCCCTAAAATCCCTTCATGTTCCAACCTAAAAGCAATGCAGGCTTCAGCTGTGGCATCTTGCCTCGAGGATGGAAGCAGGGAGGCTAACCTCCAGCAATGGCAAAGCCACGGATGGGGTTTAGGGTCTAGCCTTTTGGGAGGGATTCTATGGGCTTGGGTTTAGAGTTGTAGGGGTGTTTATCAACAATAAGGAAGAACTTAACCATAAACCTGAAACCGCGTGGAAAGGAAATGGAAACTGAGATTATAGGATTTAAGGGTTTAGGATTTAGGGTTTGAGTTTATTTTGAGGGTCTAAGGGCTGAGGGTTTCAGGGATTTGAGAGTTTAGGGGTGCAGGTTTTAGTGTTCTTGTACGGGTCAAACGGTTCAGAATTTCAGGGACTCGGGCCCTAAACCCTTTTCAAAGCGTTGAGGGTGAAGGTTTTTTGGTTATATCAAGCGTTTAAGACCTCAGAGCTTCGAGGATTCCAGCGGTCAGGGTTTTAAGGCTTTAAATAAGTCGTTTGTAGTGCTTTAAGTTGAGGGTTTGAGGGGTTTAGGGCTACAATAAGACTGGTGTTAGTGGCTAGGCTTTAGGATATAGGGCAGACGCCCCAGTGAACACATGCAGAGCAAACAACCCAGTGTAGTGGAGTACGAAGCTGTGGGTCCACTTCCTAGATCCTATGAATCGTCTGAGCTGCGCGCTTCTGGGCACTGCTAGTCAACAAATGTGAAAAGATGATTTTGGCATGCAATATTTTCGGAAATGCGCTGCTGTGGTCTTGGAGCCTAGGAAGGGCAGGTAATATCCCCTAGCTTGATTAGAACGGAGGAGGTTTAGGATTCAGGGGCTTAGGGTTTAGGATGCAACTGCTGCGGCCCAGCAGAGAAGCAAGCATGCGGCAATCCTCACCATTTGTTCTGACTCTTTATGCCATGTTCGTTACTGGTCTCATTGCTCCTCTTAGCCTTTGCATCCTTGTTGGTAGCGTTTGTTTCGGAGTTCACTATCATCATGGGTTCCCGTACTACACCCCGCCTATACTATCCCCCCTAAGCTCCCCTTTGAGTAGCCTTAATGAGTTGCAGTTGTCCCTGGATGAACTTTTGCTTACTGGTTCTTAGTAAGGAAGAGGGGAATCTAATCCCTATGTAATCTATATACTCTTTTGCTCCATACTAAGAACCAGCAACAGCATCAAGCTTCCACCATCAACTTCTCGCAGCTGATACCATTACAGTGCCATCCTGGGCTTACCCTCACCCCCCCCTATCAGTAAATACTTAGGGTTTAGGCTTCAGGGTAAATACCCCTAACATAGTACCAGTATATAGTAACACATTCCCTGTAATATTTGTTTTTTGGGACGTGGGGGGAAGGGGCTACAACTAGGGAGGGGATTCGAATGGTGGAGGTCCGGCAGCTAGCCATCACCCTCCTCAGGGCCAGCCAAGCGCGTGGCTGCCAGGATCGAAAGGGGAAGGGCTGGCTGGAACAAAAGGGGTGTAGGGTTTAGGGTTTATACCGAAAGCGAAGAATATATTGGAAATTGTCAGCAGGGAGTAGAACAGCACAATACTTGAGTTGCTACATGTTAGCCCTGCACCCAAGTTCCGGTAACGACTCTGGGGTCTGTGGCAGACCAAACCGAAGCAAACTGGGTATCTCTACCCTATCCCCTAAATCGCAAACACCCCAGGGCTATATACGGATTATGAGAGTGGGTCCCCGTTGAGGACTATATAGAGCTGGTAGCTTTGACAAGCTCCCAGCTAGGTTTTGCTACAAACTTGGTCGATAAGTCGTTTTATCATGCGTCCTGTGTCCTAGGGTGGGGCATGAGTGGGCCATTGCCATGGTTTGTTGCCATAGACATTCGCCCAATTTCTGGCAAGTTCCAGAAATCGACTGACATGTTCGAAGGACCCAATCTTTGCAGTGGCGTCGCGTTTGAGGCACGGGCACCCTAAACAACCGCTGCAATATGTAGTCCCCCTTAAGTAGATAGAATATGTCTTGGGGTATATTTTAATAAGATCCCCATATACGCACTCTATACCCTATATAACCCCATATAGTAGTTTCCATTTTCTTTTCCATTATTCCCATATAACCCCAATATAACCCAAATATTACCCCATATTCCATCTAAGGGGAACTATACACAGAGTTCTGCTCTCTTTAGCACACCGTGCCTTCGGCCCCCTCGAGGCACCAGCAGCCCGAGGTCCGTGCTGCGGCAGTCACTTGAATTGCACTTCTGGCATGCAGGCATCGCCTATGACTTCCATTTAACCCTTATATTGTAATTTCCCAAAATTAGGGTGTACATTTTTGGGGGTCCCCATAGTAAGGACTATAGTATGTTGGGGTCTATATTGGGAGTCCCCTTATTTTGGGCAACTACCATATAAATGCTAATTAGTAAGCTCCGTGCATATTCAGAACCTCAGGTCGAGGGCCTGGCGGCCATTGCCGGAGTAGGGCCGCTGCTGGGTTGCTGTTAAGGAACTTAAATTAAGTTACTATATTATCCCCCTATAATGGAGCATCAAATGGAAAAGAAAATGGAAAATGAAATGGAAACTGGGGGAATAGGGATTTAAGGAACTTAGACTTTAAGTTACTATATTGGGGAAACCCTATTATTTACTATATATACCCATTATGGTAACTTAATTTAAGTTCCTTAACAGCAACCCAGGCTGGGCTATGACCGTGGTGCTGTGGCAGCCGCTGCGGCGCATTTGGAGCGCCGGGGAGAGTTTTAGTGTTTTGTGCTTGCTGCTACTGTGCTACAAAACAGCTCTTCTTCTTGCAGCTGCTTACTATCAGTATTACTGTGGACGTGCTTTCTTTACGGTTGTTGTTTCACCTTTTCGGCGTGACAATAAACCTATGAGAACCTCAGCGGAGATTGCCGCGTGGTGCAAGGGTGGAGCATGGTGGAGCTGCTGCTAGTTGATGCACCTGCCTTTACAACACATGTCGGGGTCCATTCAAGGCATGCCTAAGACATGCTGTGGTAGCATGTGAAGGCCTCGCCCCTACATCCTCAACCATAAACCCTGGCCTTGCGCCTCTACCCTGCCATCCTGATGTCTGCTTCGCAGGACTCAGATCGATGGGAAGTGCGGAAGTCTTCAGTCCAGGCAGACCCAGAAAGCGGATACGGAAGTTTCTGCATCTATTCTATAGTCAAAACTCCATAAAGGGGGATTATATAGGGGACTACTATGAGACTTACTTGAGAGGATGCTAGGAGTTTAGACTACAGCTCATGCATTCTTGCCACAATCCTAAGAGGGACTTCATTCATGTACATCCCCAAGGGCCGAAGGGTTTGTAGGGGAATATGGCAGTGCGCGAACCAGGAGCAAAAACCGTCTAAGATGGAATGGAAGCCTGATTCATTGGTCTTTCTTTACAGGTACTGTAGAGGGTTAATTTAACCCTACTGTGAGGAAGAAAGTGTGCACCTTATTGTACTACTAACAAACCCGAGGCGAGCTCACTCCACACCAGCTGTTCTGCGCACAGATACTACTCCTTATCCCAGTTACCCGGGGGCAAAGGTAACATCGCATCAAACACCATTGGAATGGGGATTGGGGCAAATTCAGGCTTACACAGTACCGCCTCAAACCTTGAACCTAGATTATGTATTGTATCTCACCCTATCTTTCCCCGTATGCTGGTTTCCTCAACTAGGGAACCCCAACATAAACCCCTATTATGGGAACCTCCAAATCGTGCCGATAATTTTGGTGAGAAACCTGATATATCATATTTCCTAAATTCGTGTTCAACCCTAACTCTTTTAGACCCCTGTACCCTAAATCCAAACCCCAAATCCTAAATCCTAGACCCCACATCCTGCACCCTAAACCCCAAATCCTAAACCCTAAACCCCAAATCCTTAACCCTAAATCGCAAATCCTAAACCCTAAATCGCAAACCTTAAATCCTAAACCCTAAATCCTAAACCCTAAGCCTTGAGCCGCTGTCTGCAGGCCATCCTAGGCCTCGTGCCGGTAACTGGGTTGCTGTTAAGGAAGGCCATGGAAGGCCTTAATTAAAAGGTGTAGGATCTAGGATTTAGGGTCCAGGATTTAGGGTTTAGGATTTAGGGTTTATCATTTAGGAACGCCTATAAAGGTTAGAGTTGAAGAAGTTTAGGAAATCGGGTTACCCTAAGATGAGTTCCCTTTGTGGATTAGGATGGTTTAGGGTTCAAAGAGTTATATGGAGCCCTACGATGGGCAAGTTGAGGTTACAGTGAAGGAAGTTAAGCTTCAAAGTAGGGTTATGATTTTTGTGTTTGGTGATAGTATATAGGGTTCTTTAAGAGTATGGGCGAGCGTTTTCATTTTGATGTCCAGTTTGGGTGAACCATCAATCAAAATCCTACCATAAAATCAAGTTGCGGTAGGATCTGTTCCCTTTCAAGCCGTAGTAGGTGCGTCGTCTGGGGTCATATAAGGTTACTGGTATACGGTATAGGGTTAAGTTACCATAATCTGGATATAGCAAAAGATACGGCTTCCTCTAACATACTGCAACCCTAAACCCTAAGTAATCTAATAGTTTCCATGTTCTTCTCTGCTCCCCTATAATTATCCCTAGATAGCCCTGCTGCTGAATAGCAAAACCCAAGTCAAGATCCAGCCCCAAAACTCCTAGGCCTAAATTTGTAAACCCTTAACCCGAAGCCAAGTTCTCGAATAGCGAAACCCAGGTCAAAATCCACGCCTTTCTTCCCTGCCTGGTCTCTGTGGTCAGTGTGCAAAACGACCCTGGATTGTTCAGCGTTTAGGTAGGGCTTATATAGGATGACGTCGAGATATGTGGGGATATATGGGGAATATAGGGGGATGAAAAAAAGGGACACAACTATTTAGGTTTACGGTTCAGATCTTTGGGTTAAATTTAGGAGGTTAAGAAGCAGACTGACCGAGAATCAAAAAGTGGAGAGAATGGAATGGAATCTGGGTGTACGCCGAAGGCCTTGGAAATCGGATCAGGGTTTTTGGTGTATATTCTGCCGAAGTTTTGGGGTTTAGGGTTTAGGCTATGAGAGAACATGAAGTTAGGGCTTAGCTGCGTTGTTGTTGAATCGCATTTTCCGGGTATGCCTGAACCCAATATAGATAAAGCATGCCCACGTTAAATATTGTAGTAGGAACCTAAATCCTAGCATAAATCAGGAAATACCCCATGTAAGCCTTACATAGCCCTTACGCACCCCTACGCTCCCCATATAAGCCGTATGTAAGGGTACTCACCTGGTAACTATCCACCTGAAAGCTCCCTAAACCTTGGTACCCCAGTACCCTTTTTCCCTTTTTTTATTTTGGTGTCTTCTTATTAAAAACTGAATATTAGGACTAAGGGTACCCTTCTTATTGAGGGATCACTGGGGAACCTAGAAACCCTGAACCCTAACCCTAAAACCTTTAACCCTGTGGTAGTTTCCCAAAACAAAGGGACCCCAATACAGA
>CAJNIZ010039302.1:6247-39391 GCA_905231905.1 Symbiodinium pilosum | reverse complement strand
CCTCAAACCCTAACCCCAAACCCTGAAACCCTATCTCGTCAACGATAGTCAAGGATCAAGTCTGGGCACAGCACAGCGATGTTATCAACTGTATGGTTTGGCGCTGCTGCTCCCCTTCGGACGAACCTTCGCGGCTGGGTTGCTGTTAAGGAACTCAGCTTAAGATGCTATAGTAAGGAAACCCTAGTATTTATTACGTATCCTGAGTTATGGTACCTCACACCCTAAACCCCAAACTCTAATGTAAATTCCTCAACAGCAACAAAGGCGGAGGATACCTAGGTTGGTGCAGCCTCTCGATCCGACAAAAGTATTTCTCTTGGTTCAGGGTTTAGGGATTTCGGGTTTAGTACTGACCTCCCCACTCCCCCAAGAAGAATACACCCTCATCATGCAATGGTATTGTATTGGGAGTTTTATCATTTGTGTGGGGAGCTTCGTGGGTAGGCGGATGCAATTATATTGTTTCCTGTCCTCTGAATCTATGGGGGTGGTTGTCAAAATTATGGTCCCTTCTTGGATCCCTGTTATAATACGGCACCGAATATTTAGGGTACCCAGAACGGAACCATAATTCTGACAACCACTCATGGGACGAACAATTTCAAAGCTGTGCCCATCTTGCGGGTGGAACATGTGTGCGGTTGAAAGAGTGAGGTATTTCGCAGAGTGCTTCTACAAGAAGAGCCTAAGTGGCAAGTAGCCGCCGTGGAAGACCCACCTGCAGCTAGACACCCACTTGGCTTGTACATAGAAATTTCAGTGTGCCGCGGCGTCATAAAATGACGCTGCAGCCTACAAAACCTCCCAGTCCCTAGCCCCACAGCCCGCAGAACCCATCCAATTCAGTTCATGGTAGGCAGTAGGACCCTAAACGAGGACCGCAAAGCTTGGCGAGCTCCATGACGAAAAGCTGGGTTGCTTTTGCGGAACTTCAGTTAAATTGCCATAATAGGGAAACCATAGCATTTACTTTATAACCATATCATGATATCTTAGCCCTAAACCCCATATACCCAGATTATGGTAGCTTAATTGAAGTCCCTTCGACAGCAACCCAGAAAAGGTGCTGGATTACTTTCTTTTTTTGCTTCCCGTGCCCAGCCGCTTGATCAGTTCAAGCCTTCAAAACACGTGCTTTGGGGGTTTGGGTTTAGGGTTTAGTGACTACACCAGCATCGTGGGGTTTAGGGCTTAGGGCTGTGGATGCAGGAAATCTTGCACCACCTCATATACCTTCATCCCCAACCACTACCGCATTTTGGGAATCCTAAGTGGTGCAAGATCTCCTCCATCTACCGGAGGACCAAACTTCCCGCCCTTATGTTTCCTAATCACTTCATCGTAGGTTTTAAACGCCCGTCCACCGTTGAAAACAAATGTGTTCCCCAATAGGTCGTCTCGAAGTGTTAATACTTGATATTCGGGCGGGAGGTGTGTAATGGAGGAGGGGTGTCTCATAATCCAGAAAGCCTTGAGAGCCCAATACCCCTGAACTAAGGAGTATACCTTAAATCATGCTAGGTTTCCTAATATGGTTTAAGGAATATTCCTTACTTAAGGGGTATTGGGCTTTCTGGGTAGTAGTATGAAGGGATTGCATCGCGCCACTGGCAGGCGATATGGACATGCCAGTAGGGCGACGTCAAGGCAGGAAACCATGAATTCAATACTGCTGGGGTAGCAAAAGGGGTCCTAACATGCCCCCAAAATATGAAAGGCTTCCAACCCTAAACTGTAAGCCGTGTACACGCCCCCCCCCCCAAAATCGAAGCCCCTAATTTCTGGATTCCCTCGTAGAGGCATTCCAAAGACGAAGTTGTTTGGGAGGATATCTGGACACTGACGTAATGTCCAGCCAGGCTTTTCTGGCACGGCACAAGCGCTAAATTCAGCATAGGGTTTACCTAAACCCCTTCAACTCCTCAACACCCTAAACCCTCAAACCCCCACCCACACCCTAGGGTTTAGGGTACCTCACCTAGCCCTGCATTGCAGGATTATTGTCAGCGTTGGCCACGTCCTTCCAAGAGCCTGCTGACGCTCAGAGTTGTTTTCTTGCTTGCCCTTTAGGGTTTAGGGTTGGGGGGGTTGAAGGTTTATGGGGGTCAGGGTTCAGCGCAAGTTTAGCTTGGCTGCTTGCAGCGGCAAGCTGCAATAGCTTGGTGCAATATAGAAGCCTAACAATTATCAATATTTCCGGTTTCAGATTTCCTGCACATTTTGTCATGATTATCATTCATGGTACCTCAAATAGATCTAAACATCCTGTTGGTAATGATTTACGTAGCCTTCCTTGCATGATGTAATCCCTCTGCAATACCCCTATACACACCCAATTTCTTTTCTGTTTGCCTCCCAAGTATTCCTGATCACACGTACATACTTCTGTATGCCCCTGTATGTCCTTATATAACCCCTGGTCATTATGTAGCCCTAAACCCAAACCCTAGACCCCATAGTAGAGCTATCAGTTGGGACTCTTCTCCTATGATACGCTTAAAGCGCACTCGTCCGATTTTGCCTAAGCTGGTGCTGTATCACCGGTACCTGGACCTCAAGCGGAGGTAAGACCATGGGCAAAAAGCCCGGAACGAAGAACCAACACAGCCAAAAATCTTTTTTTTTTCAGGTGTGCTTAGCCCGCAGCCCTTGACCTAAACCCTAAGGGTTAGCAGGGAACCTGGGAATATAGGTGTATACTGTCTGTTTATATAGGGACAATGGGAAAGAACATGGAAACTACAATTTAGGGTTTAGGGTTCAGGGCTGGAAAGGCGGTGATCTGTGTCTTTTTTGCGTTATCTGTGTCTTTGTTTTGCGTTATCTGTGTCTTTTATATTGCGTTATCTGTCTCTTTTTGTTGTCGTTTTGTGCGATGTCTCAGGGAATGGCTTCCTGCGACCAAGTATATATGCGTGATCGGCGTCTTTTTATTTTGCGTTACCAGCGTCTTTTATGTTTGCGTTATCTGTGTCTTTTTTGCGCGTCATCCTAGACCTCAAACCCCTAAACCTTAAACCCTAACAGTACTTGTGGAGAGGCTCTATGTGTGATGCAAATGTTGGTTGCCGTTGAGAACCGTAAACCTTAAACGATGATGTTGGATTTGACCAAAGGTAAACCTCAAGAGGAGACTTTAGATTTCACCAAGCCAAAAACCCTAGAACGAGAACCCTAAAAGCTGAAAACCTTAAAATCCAAAATCCCTGAAGCCCAAGCCCTAAAACACCAAAAACCCTAATCCCTGAAAACATAAGCCCTGAAAACCCTGAGCCCTAAAAACATTAAAACAAATCCCTAAGCCCTCAACTCCTAAAACTTTAAACAATACAAACCCTAAAAACCCTAAAAGCCCAAAACCCCTAAACCCTGAACACCCTGAACCCCAAAAGCCCTAAACCCTAAAGAACCTAAGCCCCCCAAACTCTAAAAACCCTTGACCCTTAACCCTAAACCCTAAAAACACATGAAAACCCAAAAACCATAAACCCTAAGCACCCTCAAAACTCCCAAGCCTAAAGCCCTAAACCCTAAATACCCTAAACCCTCAACACCTTTACTCTCAAAACCTTAAACACCTTGAACACCAAAAGCCCTAAACCCTAACAACCCTAAACGCCCTAAAAAACCTAAACCCCAACAATCTCAAACACCCTAAAGCTTAGAGGGCTTGTTCTTTCTTAAAGGTTTTGGGCGTTACGGGAGTTTAGGGTTTAGGGGTTTTAGGGTTCAGGGTGTTTAGGTTTTTGGATGTGCTTAGGGTTTGGGTGCTTAGGGTTTTGAGAGTTTAGGGTTTTGAGAGTTTAGGGCTTTTAGGGTTTAGAGTTTTTAGGCTTGAGGGATTTTAGACAGCCTACACCCCACACCTTGAAAACAATGAAAACCACAAAAATCCTAAACCCCAAAGACCCTATAAAACCCAAACCCTAAAAATCCTAGACCCTAACAGCCCTAAGCCCTAGCAAAACAAGCACCTTAAACTCTAAAAACCCGAATCACCCTCAACCCTAAAAACCCTAGAAAGCCTAAGCCCTGGAAACCCTAAACCCCAAAAGCCCTAAACCTCAAAAACCCTAAACCTTAAAAACCCTAAACCCTCACACCCTGAAACCCTCAAAACCGTAAAGCCCCTGAACCCGAAACCCCAAAACCCGTAAACCTTAAACGCCCTAAAAACTTTAAACACCCTACACCCAAAAAAGCCATCAAAACCTGAAACCCTAAAACACCAAAAGCCCTAAACACCAAAAACCCTAAATCCCCTAAACCCTAAAAACGCCAATAACCCTAAGAACCCTAAACACCAAACAGGTTAAAACCTCACAACGCTAAAGGGTGCAATTTGCAGTATACGCAGCCTTTCAAGAGCCGCAAACTTTGTAATTTGCAGTATTGACAGTTTTTCAAGAGCTTTAAATGCTGCAATTTGCAGTATTGCTAGTTTTTCAAAAGCCGCAAATGTTGTAATTTGCAATGTTGCAGGCCTTTCAAAAATTCCAAATGCTGCAAATTTGCAGTATCCGTACCCTTTTCAAGAGCCGTAAATCTTGTAATTTGCAATATTTTCAGCCTTTCAAGAGCTCCAGATGCTGCATTTTGCAGTATTCTGGGACAAAGAGATCCACAAAAAAAAATAAACAAACAATAAAAAGATTCAGAATAATTTTCGATCCGTAGAATTCGGAGAAGCTTTGCAAGATAAGTCTGAAGAAAACCTTTTCTCCTTCAGGGCTTCGGGTTTTACATGTACGTAACCCTAAACCCTAAATCCGCAGCCCTTAAATGCTAAGGGCAAAGCAGCGCCGCCAGTGCCTCCAATGCCCCCGCAGCCGGTCGGGGACAACTTGCCGCTGGACATTCATGCGGCATGGCGAAAGACAGATGTAAGCGGTTTAGGGTTTAGGGGTTTGGGTTTAGGGTTTAGGGTTGAGTTTGGGGGGGTTTAGCACGCCAATTCCCAAAATGCCGCCCCGCCCTGAACATCCCCGCCTTTAAGCACCTGACAAGTCAGTGGTAGGGCGAATGGAGAAACTCGTGCACTACCCTTTGTGCCCTATAGCACAACAATTGCAGTATATCATGTATCCCTACATAACCCGAGGAAATCATGTAACGCCACACCCTAAGCCCTAAACTCCCAAGCTCCCAAACCCCAAGCCCTAAACCTCATAATGGGGTCCCGAATGGCGCAAGTTTTCCTCCATCAATCTTAATAATTAAATAGCAGTTTCCAATTTATTTCCATTATCCCTATATATCTCTATGTTACCTTAATGTATGAGCCATAATCTAGACTCCTAGTATCCCCCTGAGTAACCCTTATAATTATACTCCCTATATAGACCCCTATATGACCCCCCCCCGTTTAAGGAGTTTAGACTTTAGACCCTAAACCCTATATAACCACTCTTTACGGAGTTTAGCCTATAGTTCATAAGCTATTATAAGTGCCCTTATCCCTTAAGGTCATCATCAAGAAGGCCTCCTCAACTGCAACTTCCGCACTGCGATGCCCGTGCTGTGATTCGCCGTTAGGTTTCATGTTTAGGGGTTTAGGGTTCAGGGTTTGTTAGATTTTCGGGTTTAGGTTTGAGCTCTCGGTTAAAGATGCCAAGAGTGAGCTGCGTGCCTCTGTCCAGGCGGTAACTCCCAAAGCCTGTTGCAAAAGGTTTGAGATTGCGGAATTCTATAAATTGCCCTTCATAGAGGGGATATCAGTATAGGGTTCAGGGCTTCCAAACAATTAGGGGACCTGAGGAGTACTTATAATAATGCATAATGAGGGTTATGCAGCACTACATTGCAGCAACTGCCTGGACCCCAAAGATGTTTAGAATGATAGCCAAGTGACTCAGTTTATGGATTTGGGGCCATTTCTTTCCGTATTGTGGGGCCCAGGTAGAGATTCAACTGCCAAGCTTTCAAAAAACATGTTCATCCGCAGCAATCCCTAAATCTTGCCACCAAATTCCAGCGGCCAGGCAGCCGGGCCCGTGGGCGGCATTCAGGTGACCAAGCCAAGCGCAGAGGGAGGCTGGGTGCAAGGGCTTCTTAGAGTTTAGGGTTTTCGGGGTTTAGGGTTGCAGCTCAGTCCTGCGCTCAAAAAGCGCTTACAGTTTAGGCTGATTAGGGTGGGAAGTGAGAGATGAGTTGAAGAATGGAAAAGATCATGCCGAGTAGCGTTCAGGGGTTGGGATTGATGGTATTTAGTGGTGAGGGGGAGTGGGCCAGTGAATACCCTAAACCCTAAACCCTAAACCAGCATCCCCATTCCTACAGCAGTCCCCTATACAATCCCCTATATAGCCCGAGAAAGGAGTGAAGACCATAGATCATAGAGGTATTAGTATAGGGATTAGACAGGAACAAGTACAGGGACTTGGATACTGCCCCCCCTGAGTAACAGTTGGACAATAAATAATAAGTATAATATGGTTCTATATAGCCGGGGCAGTAATCAAACAGGGACCCATATTTGCAAGTACAGGGAGGGATGTAGGATGGTGGGCTGCAGGCGATATTTTGTTTGAACATGCTTTCGGGTTTAGGGTTGAGGGTTTAGTTTAGCGTTTAGAGTTTAGGGTTCAGGGTTTAGGGTTTAGGGCTACATTTTGATGTAAGATTCTGGGCCAGGAGATCTCCACACCCGCACCTTCAAACCTGAAAGACCTACCCATGTGATTCCTGAGCCTGTCAATTTGGCTCTGCGGGACTCCGCATCCCAACACCCTAAACTTTTTTTCTGAGCCTAAACCATAATCCTTCAACCCTGAGACCTAAACCCTATAATCCCTAAGCCCTGATCCGAACCGCCTGATTCTGAACCCTAAGCCCTAATCCCTAGACCCTAAGCCCTAACCCTGATCCCTAAACCATAATCCCTAATCCTAAGCCCGAACCCCTAAATCCTAACCCCTAAACCCTAAACCCTCTCTGGCCAGCGACTGGCCGGCAGACACTGCGCAGGCTTGAATCCCGCAGGCTCTCCCGAAGCAGTTGCTGCCAAGGCCAAGAGTGTAGTGCATGGTTTAGGGTTTAGGGTTTAGGGTTTGGGTTTAGAGTTCAGGTTTTTCGATTTTAGGGTTTAGGGTTTAGATCAGTAATAATCCTGAGGAATTACTAAGCAGACAAATCTTACTCATTACATGTGCAGCTTTCATTTCAAAGCTCGGCTCTTCATCGAACAGTCCTTAAACCATGGGGCCCCTAAACCCTGCGTGCATCTGTCAACAGCCTCAGGCAGGGTGATCCAAGATCCGTGTGTTTCGGGCTACTAGATCCGGCGAGGGGTTTCGAGATTACGGGTGAGATCGTGCAAGGCATGTCTCACGTGAAGATGGCTTGAACAAACTAAAACAATGCAGTTGAGACTGAAATTATTGTACTTCAGATATTTCAGACTAAAATGGGCACAAAGCAGCTCGTAATCCCGATGAAAACCCAGGGGGCTGCTGCAGGCGCCCAAAATAAGACTTGGGCAGAACTGAACCCATTGAATACCGGAAGCTTTGAAGCAACTCACAAACAGTCGGCCGGAACCCAAATTTCGTCAATCAAGCCCCGCGTTCCTTAATGAACAACTTTGCGCGAACACAATGACAGACTGACGGGCCCATCAACTGACTAATTGACGAACCATTGACGAATTGACGAACCATTGACGAACTGACGAACTTCAAGTTCATGCGCCGTAAGATTGTCATTGGGCCCCTCAGTTCGTCGATGGACACCAGAGTTCGTCAATCCGCAGCACAGTTCGTCAATTATTGACGAACTTTTACTCTTATATTGACGAACTTTGTACGAACTTGTTGACGAATTGACGAACTTATTGACGAACTGACGAACTTATTGACGAACTGACGATCTTGTTGCCGAATTGACGAACTTATGGACGAACTGACAAACTTGTTGATGAATTGACGAACTTATTGACGAACTGACGAACTTATTGATGAAACAAAGCGTTATACTGGGTAACTGGCAATTTTATTTATTCACGAACAAACGATCTTGTTGACGAACCGCCGGCTTCTTGACGAACTGAGGAACTTAGTTGTTGACAACAACTTGTAGGAATGATTGCCGAATCTCTTCCGAAAAGTCATGCCCTAAGTGAGCAGCATTGAACGACAACGCAAGTAGGATAGGTTGAGTTCATCTTGCGCATCGCGCTTGGTACGACTCTATGGTGCCCCGTAAGCTGAGCAAATACGCAAAAACAAGATTGTTACCCCAGACGCATGCTCTAGTTCTTCCCGAAATGCCTGGACGGATTTAGTATTTCGGGCGCCCTAATTTAGGGTTTAGGCTTTGGGGTCCAAGGCGCAAAACCCTCCACCCTGCCAGGGTGCCATGCCCCCTGCGCCAAAGACGGCAGCGGCTTCCATGGTGTCACCCTTGGCGTTGCTGAGGCGAAGACGGCTTCACGGTTTAAGGGGCTTGGCTTTAGAGTGTACGGGTTTCTGGTGTAATCCCCTCCCCCTAATATTAAAACCCCCCCCACCCCCACCCCCACAAGTATTAAATACGGCCCTTTGTAGTATGTTATATTATATTGGGAGTATTTAATATTACGGGGGTGGGGGAGTTTAATATAAGGCGAGGGGATTAGGGTGTTGATTTTGGGGGGAATATGAGAGGGCCATATCAAGAGCCATTGTGCAGGCAGGAAGCCTTGGCAAGCTTGCCGAAGCCTTGGCATCACTCAGTGCTGTTAGGGAATGGAGGTCCACCAAATATGGTAGTTTGGAATTTCTTGTCCAGTACCTAAGCCCTGAGCCCTAAGTAGTCGTTTCCACCTTCGTTCCCTGTTAACAAGCAGCAGGCTGAATACATAGACGAAAGCTTCTGATCCCGTGGTAGTTGCTAGCAAGATTCCGGAGTTTCGCAAAGTAGGAAGCCACTTGAGAGGAGAAGCATCGTACATTAGGATCTGGAGTGGCCCCCCCCCAAACCCCCTGGTGGAAACCCCCATCCTGCCATGACAGGTGGCCGCCGCAGCCTCCGGTTCCCAACCGTCAATCAGGCAAGTCTGTAGCAGCGATAGGTGTGGGGGCCGCGCTGTATTAACGTGGAGTTGATTTAGTTAACCCTACCCTCAACCCAAACCCTAACCCCTAACCAGTTAGCTCCCAAAATTGGGGCCCTACCTTGGCACCCATAAATATTAGGTGGCGTACTTGGGGGTTTCCCAAAATTAGGGTACTTTTTTGGTGGTCCCTATAGTAAGGACAATTGTATTTGGGGTTCTGTAATTTTCAATCCAAAAGGGCACCAGAGCTTTGAGAATAGCCCGCATAGGGGTTGTATAGCGTTCACGTGGTTGGGGCCTTGTTTGAGTAGAGTCATGGAGAATCAAAATGCAAAATCCGTGGAAACTAGGATGAATAGGGGTTGATACTATTGATGCGATTTTCTGGACTCAGAGAAGGTGAATAAAGGGTTTAGGGTTTAGGGTGACAGTTAGGGGGTCTTAGGTAGGGCTTTGGTTAGCTAAGATCCCCTTATTGAAGTACTTTAAGCCGTAAACTCTAGTCCCCAAACCGTAGACCCTAATCCCTAAACCCCTACAGGCAGATGCAGCATCTTCCGACTCGACTTCGATTCATGCAACCTCACCATGGAACCAGGCAATTATCCCTACGCCCTTCATGTATCGCTTCCAGCTCAAGGGATTATACCTTTTTCTTAAGGTGTTCCTTTTACAAAGCTGTAGATAACGAGGGGTTACAGGTAAACCATGTCGCCACAACTTTAGGGATTACACCTATTCCACAAGGGCTTTGCACTGCTAAGCTGTAGGTATTCAGGTCTACAGAACCCTAAGCCCCAAACCCTAAATAAACCCTAGACCCTAAACCCTGAATAAACCTTAAGCCCCAAACCCTAAACCCCGGGGCATTTGAAGTGCCAGGAAAAAGTTGTCGACGGCCCTTGGCGCAGCTGCAGACTTTCCTCTGAGATGCCTTTGGTACTAGGAATACATTAGGGTTAAGGGTTTAGGGTTTAGGGTTAAGGGTTTAGGTGTAGGTATTACCAACATTGGGCTATTTGGATCCACACGGATAGGAACATATGAGGGTATGAAGGGTTTGAGGGGTATTACCCATCTAATGTTACATGCTATGTGGGGTGTGTAGGGTGGAGGGCTGGGTAGGCAACACGCAAGCTGGAACCAAGTCACAGCCTACATCCTCCTATATATTGGCTAGTATGGATGAAGCTCGTGCTTTGTAATCTGCAAGGCTAACCCCTGAGCCAGTCACCCAAAATCCTAAGCCCTAAGCCCAAACCCTAAGTCTTAAACCCTGAGTCCCAAACCCTAAATCCTAGACTTTACGTCCTAGACCCTAAGCCCGAAACCCTAAACCCCTTGACCTGCCCACGGGTCTTCAGGATGCAGCTGGGTTCTCACAGTGTTTTCAGATTGTTGGGATTAGGAAAGACCTGAGACCTGTAGATGCCAACTATAGTACCCCTTAAGCAGATAGAATCAGGGGTATATGGGGATCTGATTAAAATCCAAAGCTATATTCGATCTACTTAAGGGGAACTATAAGTTCGAAAGACGGGCCTTGTAGCTTCACTCTTACGGGTGCAGTGGCCCAATTTTCTTAAGATGCTCAGTTCGTTCTCCCAGGTTACAAAATCCTCACATCAGGTTCCTGCATCTCACCCCGAGCAGCTTGAGCCCAAAGAGTGCGCCCACGAATGTCTCAACTGCAGCGTGTCAGACAGCTGCAAGAGTCGGCAAAAGAAGCCAGGGATCCACGAGGTTTCTGCTGTCATTGGTTTGGACTTGACAGCGTCTAGGGTAAAGGACACCATTGGGTGACTGCAATGTGAATGCAAAAAAGCTGACAAAGCTGTGTTGGCATGGCTTCGGAGCCGGTTTCGTGGCTTGGATAATAATGTGCAAGCCGTAATCAATGGCAAATTCACTATGCCTCTATAGCCCTTGTGAGAACCAACCATCATAGCATGTACCTCCATAGTCTAATCATTTAAGCTCCTGCAGTTCCGATCAAGCCGCACTGCTGACATGTTTGGAACCGGCTTTGCCATAGGGCGTGTGTTCTATGACCACCCCCCACCCTGCGCAGAACATGGGATCACAAACTAAGGCCTTATTTCAGGGAATATTGGGGCTTGTTAAGGCTTATGGGCCCTATTACTTTTTTGGGTGGGGTGCATGTTAAATTGGGGGACCCTTACTTCTTACGAACCAGCAGCACCGCCAGCACCTAGAAGAATGGAGAGTCATATGGAAAATGAAGCAGAAACAGTGGGTATAAAGTGGGGTTTCAAACGGTGTTTCATATAGAAGCATGCATTTATGGCTGCATAGAATGTACCCCCCTGATTTAGTTCTTCAGGCCCCTACAGTACACTCATTGCTTGGTGCTTTGACTCCCTGAGCTCAAATGGCAGAGCTTCAGCCTCAATAACACCCCTAAAACCTAAACTAGCTAAACCAATTGCATCCCAGCATCGTCCAGTGATTTTCACCGATCCCCTCCAATTCACACGGTTTAGGGTTTAGTTTAAGGTTGAAGAAATCCTGCCCGGATTTTCCTCGTTGAGGAGGGGCGTTTTCAAAGCCCTGAACCCCTAAACCCTTACACCCTAAACTCCTAAGCCCTAGACCCCTAAACCCGAGACTCCTTTTCCCTCAACTCTAAACCCTCAACCCTAAGCCCCAGAGGGATTTGGGGAAGCAAAGCCCAGGCCTACCTGGTCCTTCTTTACAGGCAGTGGACGTGCTTTTTGGTAAGTTTTTTTTTATTTTGTGTGTGTGTGTGTTTTTTTCAGTTTAGGGCTTAGGGTTTACGGCTTAGGGTTTATGGTTTTAGTCTATTCGTGTTTGGGGGTTTTAGGGTTTTAGTATAGGGTTATATCGGGATAATAGGGAAATACTAGGGTGGGATATATTCGAGAGCGCAGAGAGAGAGAGAGATACAGTGTTATTTAGGGGTTGTACAAGATCATATTGGGATATCTAGGGCTTATATAGGGTTGTATAGGGATATGTAGGGCTTACATAGGAATTATAGGGGAATGGAACAGAACACAACCACTGTGGTTCAGGGCTTCGGGCTTGGGTTTGGGGATGTGAGCGATATGTGTGGAAGGATAGGTCGGTATGTATAGATATATGGATTTGTAGGGATGTGTAGGGATGTGTAGGGATTCATAGGGATGCATACGAATGTATAGATATATAGAGATATAGAGATATAAGTGGCTCGTTGGATGTAATTCTAGGGTTCACATTGTCCCGACATTAGGCGTGCCTTTGTGGGGTTCCCCTGTAGGGTAATGAGGAGCATGGTATTCGGGGGTACGCATGGGGGAACCTTGGAAGAACTCATCTCGCGTCCCATACCTAGCCTGGGATTTCCCAAATCCCTATACCCTTTACACCCTTTACACTCTCCCTTGGGTACTGCCCCCCCTCAGTAACAGCTGGATCATAATCATAATATGGTTATATATATAGCCCTTAATAGGGCCCCTAATATCGACTGTTACTGGGCGGGGGCAGTACCCAAACTAAACCCAAAACCTTAAACCGCGTTGGGATCCCCCAGTCCTTACCTTAAGGAGCTGGGTGCACCAGAACCTGTAGTTGGGTTGCCTTGAAAAAACTAGGGGTGGGTTTGAGCATAACTTTTTTTTTTGGGCTCCTAAGCCTTACATAGGGGACTATCTAGGGGTATATAGGGTTCAGGGTTTAGAGTTTCTAGAATGCCTTAAAGTGAAATTTTACAGGCCCCCGAACCTACCTTAGTCAGGAGTGGGCGCGCCGGAGCAAAGCTGGGTTGTTTTGGAATAACCTCTTGCTTTCCATGTATCCTGAGCCCAACAAGGATGAAAAGATGAAAAGACCACTGTACCTCAACAGTCTATCAACAGCAGCCGGTTGAACTCGTAATATATGGTATACCCAGCCCCTGCTGTTACCCCTACTGCGGTTATAGTCCCCCTTAAGTAGATAGAACATGGTTTTGGGGTATATTATAATAAGATCCCCATATACCCCATATTCTATCTACTTAAGGGGGACTGTAAGGTTTCAGATATACCGAGTGAGGGCGCTGCCCAACCCAAGTGCAGGCAAACCGAAGGTTTCAGCCTCAAGGAAGTCCAGGCGCGTGCATCTAAGGAGCCAGAGAGAGCGAGAGGCATCCCTAAACCCTAAACCCTAAGAATATATAGGTTTTGGGGTCTGGGGCCAATTGCCTGTTGCCAAAATGGCCATTTTGGAACGGATGTTCCGTGCCTTTTGCCGAAATTGTAGACTTAGGGGAACCTTAAATGTTTCAAATAATTACCCCAAAAGACCTGTTCGAAGCTGAGGACGGCTGTCGGAGTTACAGTCCCGGCTTCTTCAGCAGGAGGGGGACACAAGGTATGGGGATAAGGTCATGGAAATAAATATTTGGGCATTCTCACAACGCTAAAGTCCCCCTTTAGATTCATATGGCTTTGTGTGCAAAATAATTAGAGCCCCATATACCCCATATTCTATCTACTTAAGGAGGACTATAGGTCCCCAGGCCCCAAACCATGTCTCGTAGTCCTAGCATCATGGTACAGTCTTTCTGCACTGCATGTGGTGCCTTCTCTGTAGGCCACTGTACTTCACCAATCTTTCAGCTCTTAATTTCAACCATAATGGAAGATACCCTTAAATCCGATTCCAGCTACATACCGGGCCCCTACAATATTAGTGTCGTTGTTACTGTTGTTACTAGTGTTAGCATGTTCATTGCTGTTCTTTAGGTGGACCCGACACCCTGTAACAGTGACTATAAGGGAGAATGGTGATTTATTAGGGTCCTCGCATATTCCTTTTTAAACATTATTACAGGGCGGGGGTCCACCTAAACTATTCTTATCATTGAGGTTCCATGTCAGGCCCTACACCCTAAAGCCCTGAACCCTATGCCTCATATCCAACATCCTTTCTGTAGGGGTGGTTGGACTGGGTCCAGGTGGGCACAATGACCAGGTCATAAGGTCATTCACGCCCTAAACCCTAAACCCTAAACCGAACCTCATCAGGCCATCAGAGGAATTTGCGCTCGGGAGGCCATCCTGGAACATGCATATACCCTGCATCTGGGTCTTATATGAACCATAGTCAAGACTCCTCGCAGGGGCTTATATAGAGGACCACTATCGGGGCTATTAGTATTACTATAAAAGGGGGTAGGTACTAGGAGTTTAGACTATAGCTGACATGAGGGTTTCGTGGTTTGGGGTTGAGGATTTTTACGGTTCAGGGTTATATCAGCCATTAAGGGTGGACATAGGGTCCTTTCGGCTTGGCCCCTCATATATTCTCTTATAGGGGCCCATGTGCATTAATTATGTGGGAAGTGTTGATCCCTATAACCCCCCCATATAAGCCGAGTTTCCATTCAATTGTCCAACTTTCTTTTTCATGTGATTGGCCGTCATAGCCCTAAATTCTCTACAAGTCCATGAATTACATGGGAGATGTTGATTGTAGCTCATGTAGCTTGGACTTCGGGGCTTCGAGGAAACAATAAATTTACCGCTTAAAGTCCTTTCATGATTACAGCACACCACAGAACTCTCATTGTCAAGGTCTCTGCATTTTGCGTTGGATGCTGATGCTGTCCCCCCAGCCTGTGACAGTCCCCAGGTAGGGTGATTTTGGTAGTGTTCTACCCTCAATGAGGGTCAGGTATGTAACTCTTATAGGGCGGGCCCGTATACAACACGTGTACCTTCATGTAGCCAATGTCCGAGACGTTCGTGTTCTCTGCAACTAGGTAGGGAAAACCCAAGTTCTGACCACTAATATCCTCTAGACCCCCATTCTTATTACTGTTGATACCAAAAATCCTGCATGACCTGAGTATACCGTGCCACCATATTTTCAAGGTGTAAGATATTTTAGGGTCACAGAATCTGGGGTATCAACCCTATTGTAGATAACCCACCAGTGATTTGTAATATGCCCAACCAAGCTCTGCAAAAAAGTATCTGAGACTTGGTTTAGGGTTTGGGCAACGGAAGCCGTGTCGATGTTATGCACTGCCGCTCTCGAACTATGGCTATGGAGTCTTTTGGGGAGTACCTAGTGCAAGGGTTATCCTGGTTGTATTTATTTGAAGCCATGCAAGGGTGAGCTCTTGTTTCGGATAGAACCATATAGAAAAGACCAGGCATCCTTTGCTGACCAATTCGGATCGTGGTGGTGTTTACCTACTGATAGGATGCCCACCCTAAGTTTCTCCAATGCCTCTCTGGGACAGGGCCAGATCCTAGACCCTAAACACTAGAGTGAGCTATGTACATGTCTGCAACTCATTTTGCCCCAGGATTTCCACGGGTCTAAACTGACTCGTCTGGCTCAAGCGCTGTGTTGCGGCGTGGTGCAGAGTTTGGGGTACATCATTCAATGCAGAAGCTGTAAGCAGCAGGAAACACAGGGAGCCTATCGCAAGTTTGTGGGACTGGGCTCAGGACCAGCATCTCAATACAAATAGAGATCCGGCAAGAAGTGTCCCCAAGCGCAACGCCAGTGGACACCGGAAGACGCAGCGAGCCCTGACTGACGTGGGCGCGGGGGGGGGGGGGTTCGGCCTGATTTGTTGTCCTTGTAGGGTTTAGGGTTTAGGGGTCCTTTTGCGGAGATCCCTGCGTCAATGACTCTCGCGGTTTAGAATTTGAGGGTGTGCAAGGGGGGTGAGTCTGTGAAGACAACTATGCGGTGTTTAAGCTTTGAAGGTGTTGCTGCTGCCACCCGAAACCTTAAACCCTAAATAGTCGTTTCCTTGTGATTTTCCAGTATCTCTATATAACCCCTGTATAATATGCTATAGTCGTTTCCATTTTATTCTCCATTCTCCCAATATAACCCTTACTCCCTGAGATGCCAGTCTCCAACACTTAGCAATCTTATCCCTCTGATATTACACTCCCGCAAACTAACATGGAAACCCATATAGCCCCCCTTTAGAAGGACTGTAGTCTTTATAGGGCCCTTTTTGGGTTTCCATGTTATACCGGGAGTGTAGGTAAATTTTCCGTGTCTAGTCGTACTGTATGGTGCTCTCTAGAGACTCAGACTCCCATGGTATCTTTTGTTCCTTCTGTTCAGCTTGCAACCTTAAACTCTACACCAGTGCCGGGTTAATAGCACCCTCCGGAGCGATAGTTCGCGATGAACCCCAAACCCTAAAACCTAAAGTTATATAGGGATTATAGGGTATATATTGGGGTTACATAGGGATAATGAAAAAGAAAATGGAAGCTATAGTATACTAGGGTATATTTTAACCTAAAGACTTTTGAGCTGCTGGGAGTTGGCCTGCCGGTGCCCAACTCTGGTTTGTGCACGGCCGGTGTCGTCTTACTCGTCTCCAGTCACAGTGTGGGTGTTCATTAATTTTGCGAGCCGTTACGTTTGGGTAGATCATTATGGTGGTCTACCGGTACAAGCGGGTTGAAGGGCAGGGATTAAAATGTGAGGATCTATTGGGGCTCCTCGGGACTTCGCTTGGACCTTAGACCCTTAACCCTTTTGGATTCGCCTGTACCCTTACTATAGGTAGGCTAAGGAGCTATAGTCCAAACTCCTTAGAGGGGGGTTATATAGGGGATTATACAGGGGACTACTACAAGAGTTATTAAGGGTCATATGACTGTAGTACAATGTATTTGAAATTTCACCCCACTGGTTCAGGCCGCTACTTTCGACACTTTTCCGCTAAGGTCCCAGAACCTCAGAGCCAATGGAGCTCCACGCAACTCGGCAAGTGAACATTTTTTTTTTTTGTGGGGATACGATGGTACCCATTATGGAGTAAGATTCTATCCTCCCTTTCAGGTATAGTCTATAGTATTTTATATAAGGAATATAATCTTACTAGGTGCAACCACCAAAAAAACGCTACTCAAATATAGCTTGTGATGTCACCATATGAACTACAAGGTTTAGGGTTAAGGGTTTAAGGTTTAGGGGGTTACATAGTGCGGGATTCTGTTATATATGGGGAGTATTATAGGAGTCATTCAGGGGGATATGAGGAGTTTGGACTATAGCTCATATGCAAGCGGAGTTTGGGAACCCTACCCCCAAATTAGGACCCTAGTGTAGTTATATGTTGTACCAAAGCTCTTCGTTGTTCAAGAAGACGGAACATGAAAGCTGGGAAAGCATTAAACGCAAATCAGGAAGCGAGTATGGACACACGTCCAGATGCGTAGGTTCTAAACCCTAAGCCCTAAACCCTAAACCCTAAAATATAGAGTAGTTTCCATTGTCTTTTCCATTCCCTTCTCTATAACTAGATGTTGATGTTGCATGTCCCCCCTACCCATTCCCAACACACCGGGCGCGCGGCAGATGGGAAGCCACTGCTGGTAGGTTTACAAAGTCATGGTTTGTTTCGGGGTCCCAACTATAGTATGGCCCCGAATACTTAGGGCAACCAATAATGGACAATAATTCGTGATAAGCCACCATATCAGCAAATTACGTTTCAGTCCGTAATATTCTCGAAGGCATTCAGAGAGCTACGTCACAACACGACCACACCGTACCAGTGCGACACCGCAATCAAACTACAGCTTCCACTGTGCTAAAGTTGAAGCTGTGGGCCCCCTAATATGGGCCATGATTCTGGGACCCTTATATACCTGCTATTTACCTTATTTCAACCTTACATGCCCAACTATGGGCCGACAGTTAGGACCCGGGAAACAGGTAGGGGACCTTTGTAGGAGCTCATAGCTCATAGTTAGGACCTTAGAACACCTACTGCCCTAAACCCTGCCCACGTAAACTTACCATTTCTTAGGGTACCCTGATTTCCTTAATTTTACTATGTTAACAGTTTAAGCTCAAAATGGCCACCCCCCCAAACCCTAAGTAGTGGTAATATACCCTAAACCGTAAACCTTAGCCAACCCAAGCCCAGCTCCGAGCACGTCCGAGTTGGGTTTGTTCACACGCAAATGCGGTAAGCAGGGAAGCAACCTGTGCATCCACTCATGCACTGTAAGTGCATGTTTAGGGTTTGGGGTATAGGCTTCGAAATTTAGGGTTGAAGGTGTTTACGGTTATAGTCCCCCTTAAGTAGATAGAAATATGGGGTATAGCGGGCCCTTATTATACTATACCCAAAGCCATATTCTATCTACTTAAGGGGGACTATAAGGACTTAGGCGTGCTTCAGATTGAGCATCCTGGGTTCCTCTGCTACCCCCCCCCAAACAACCTGTCCAGGCTTCCCCCTGTGTCAGTATATCTGGGGGTAGTAGCGGAAACCATGGGTCCGAAGCTCTATACCATAGACCCTAACACCTAAACACCAAAAACTAAACCCCTAAACCCCAAGACCCTAAAACCTCTAAACTCAAAACACTAAAGCTGGGCTCTTGTAGAACAAAAGTTTACATTTTTATGGATACCTGGGTCCAATATCAATAAAACAGATCTTTTAAATAGTATTTCAACAAGAACCCAAAAAGTCCCTTCAGGTAGTGGAGACCGACGGCATCCCGGAAGGCTGTGTGCTCTCTGTGCGGGCTGGTGCTACCCGCCGGCAGGCGCTGAATAGGGTTTAGGTCTTAGGGTTTAGGGTTGAGCGTGCAGGTTTTAGGGTTTCGGGTGGAGGGTTTAGGTATTTAGGGTTTAGCGTTCGGGGTGAAGGTTTTAGGGTTTATCGTTTTAGGGTTTAGGGAACCTGGAGACATACAGCGCATTTCGGGGTCCCATAGAAGTAAAATCAAATTAGCTACTTTGGGTTTGGGCCCACAAGAAGGTAGAATACAGCCTCTACAACCCCCTCATGTTTTGTGATTCTTGTGATTCTCCGCTTATGAGCCACTTTTTTAAACATGCCCTTGTGCCTCTTGCGTATGCCGCTGTATCAACTCAGTGGACCATCTCGCCTCCAACAGGAAACCCTCCAGCCCAAAAGGGTCTTGGGTTGCAGGCATGGTAGAGGGGCAAAATTGTGGGCATTTTCTAGGTTCCCAGATATACCCTAAACCCTAAACGTACTTTAACAACCTACCATGTAGTTGCTGAAGTAAAAGTTATAGTCATGGTTGAGCTTAGGTGTACACCGGGTCAATACGAGCTATAGTCTAAACTCCTAGTATTCCCCGTTCAGACGATGCAAAGAGGCCCCCGTCTCTTCGGACCGGCCATTCCGTTTCAACTGCACCGCGGCAGAAGCCACGCCCTTCAAGGCCTTGCCATTTTTTACGATTAAGGCCTGCATTCACTTAATCAAGGAAAATGCCTTGACTCACTCTAGGGAACCTAGAATTATTCACATTTGGGGTGTGTTCTGAGCTCTCAGGGAATGCATGCAGCTGACAGGCCTATTCTAAAGAAGGTGCAGGGTAGATGATTAGAATATTTCAGTCAAGTTGGGCAGCTGGACAAACTGGGTTGCTGTTAAGGAACTTAAATTAAGTTACCACAGTGAGTATACATGAGTGAATATGGTTCCCTCATGAACTTAAATTCCCTGACAGCAACCCAGCAAAAGCATGCCAAAAGTCTGCTTGGCAGCGCTAAGATAGCCAATTTCAAGAGAGGGGCGAATGATGGCCTTGTTTTCTAAAGCAGCATGACCCGTTGTTTCTGCTTTAGTTAGCTCACACAGTGGGGGAGAGAGAGAGAGAGAGAGGCATAGCCCCCGCGAGTGCTCTAGGGTGCTCGCATGGCCAGTAGAAGGCGAGAGAGATGTGAGAGAATGATGTGGTTCATGTTACGGAACTTAAAACTGAGTTACTAGAATTGTGGAAGCATATTAACTAATCATTATATGTACCCATTCTGGCAACTTAATTTAAGTTCCTTAACAGCAACCCAGATGAGGTTCAGAGGGAGGGAGGCAAGGAGTTGCAAAGCGTTTTTTCCTCCTTCTTTGCCTTTATGCAAATCGAGATGTGTACCATGTGTTGAATAAGCCACCTCATTCAACACCTTAACCCTACCTGGAGAGAAAAGGATTCATAGAAGCCCTATTTGGTAGTTTCCCAAAATAAGGGGACCCTAATATAGACCCCAGAATATTATAATCCTTATTATGGGGACCCCCAATAAGGTACCCCTAATTTTGGGAAACCCCTATTTATTGGTTTAAGCCGGGCAGGGGACAAAGCCTAAACCCTAAACGAGCAGGTGGATGTGCTAGAGCCAGTAGCCACGGCCCGCCTGATCCTTCGGCCAGGCAAGTTAGCCCCGGGAAGACATCAGCTTTATGGGTTTAGGGTGTAGGGTTTACGGTTGGGGGACATACATACCTAAAGATACAGCATCACATATACATAGGATACATGTTTGCATACAGGGGGAAGCCTTTGTATACATCCACATGTTACAGATGCATAAGTTTATGTCCACTTATACGGTACTTTTTTTAGAAGATTATCTTGAACTTTTGGGATTTCAACCCTAAACCCTAAACCGTGTGCAACTTTAAGGTTGAAGCCATAGGCCCCTAGTATGGGCCCTTAACCCTGGGAGCCTAAAGTACCTACTATATACTCTTTATGTACCCCTATGGGTACCTAGAATCCCCCAAAGGGCTTAAGGGCGGGCCCATACTTCCAACCTTAGGACAGCAGTGTCCTGCGCAGTCGTGCCGCAGGTTCTGGGGGTCCTTGCCTAAGCCTGCGTATGTTGACAAGATAATCATCAGGTCCTTCGAGTTAAGGTTAAAATGCATAGTCCTCCTATTTTACAAAGGTACTATGTTGGAGGTTCACTTCACCTATACATCGCTTCCAAATTCGGCGCAGTTTCACGAGGCACGAGTCTCCATGTCGAGGTTTCCGAAAATTCAGGGTCCTCTTTGAGCAAGTCCCTAGAATAAGGAGTTTGAGGTAAGGGTTATTTTGGAGTCTATGTTGGGGCCCCAGATCTATTTGATTTTCCATTGTCTTATCCATTTGACTCCTCATTATTACCCCAATCCCCAAACGCTATACCCTATCATTCCGATTTTCATGTCATTTTCTTTTTTCTTTTCCATTCCATTCTCCATTGTTGAGCTAATATCTGTACAATCCTTCCCTATATGTTAGCATATCTTCCTTACTTGCTTGAAACGGTTATATGTTTCATTTTCTTTGGCTAGGGCCTATAGACAAGCCTACCATGCCAAAAGCTACGTGTAGACGTTCATGCACGGCAGTTTTCAGATCCTTGAAGCACGCAAAGAGGACCTGTGATGTTGAGTCTAAACTAGCAGCGCTAAACCCCAAACATTGTAAGCTAGAGGTCTTAAACTTTGCGCGCAAAGGTGAGGAGAGACGCGCGGACTGCCAGCAACTTGACATGTCTTTGAGAACTCGGAAGCTCACTGGGGGTAAGAAGGGAATAGGGGAATCTATAGGGCTTAGGGTTTAGGGGCTAGGGAAAGTAATTAACGGATAAGGGTACATAATTATTATTTAATCGTTATATAGGGACATATTCCCACAAACCATTGAGGAAGGCAGGTAAAGGACCTAAGCGATGAAGGTACGGTGTGGGGGTGTTATAGAATGAGGTTACAGGAAATGCCCAGAGAAAAGGCAAGTAACAGTTCAAACCCTAAACTCCAAAACCTAAACCCGAACTCCTAACCTGTCACAAACATGAGGTGTGCTTCGTCCTGCCAAAGACGTGCCCGCCTGGACCCTCCAAGTTAGCACCCTTTTGGGGATCCCTTTTGATATGGGCATAGGGCTCAGGGTAAGAATTGTAGTCACAATGATATTATTTCTAATACTAATGCTAATACTGTTATAATATTAAAAACCACGTCAAGACCCCAAGAGGAGCTACCTCTGCATTTGCGCGTACGCAATGTCTAGGATGCAAGGCATAGCGCTTTCTCGAAACAATGGTTTCGCTGAGCATATGTAGGAAACCGCACACATCTCCAACGGCACCGTCTTGCATTACAAGATTGCCAAAAGTGCATGATTGGTGGCATGCCTAGGACACCTATACCCAGGCAGACTGCAGCTTAAGGGAAGAGGTTATGCGGGGTGGGCCTTTAGGAGGCCTGGGCAAGGCCAGAAGCACCATGACTTGTGCCGTCCCAAAGCCCCATAGCTTTTTGGGGGAATGGAAGAACGAAGCTACTATGTAGGTCTCAGAGTTGGAGGAGTGGAAAATCAAATCGACAAGCAAATGGGAAATGAAATGGAAAGTGGTGGTTTATGAGGAATTATGGTGTTTTAGTGTTGAGGGTTAGCTTAGTTTACTGGTCGTTAGTTGGAATGGAGGAATGAACCCCTGCAGTAGACCCCTACATAATCCCGACAATAATAGCTTCGCTTTTCCTATCCGCACTCTCATTCCCTGCTAACCACCCCTGACCCTAAAGCCTAATAAGTAGCCTCCTATCATCAACCAGTGAGTGGACCAGGTACACCATCCCGTTGGAGGCTTCAAACTCCTTTGAGGGCTCGGCCCCATCGCCAACCTCACCCCCACAAGGCCTGCGATAAGCATCACCCGTCCTCTGGGGTCCTGCTGAGGAACCTAAAGTCTGTCTACGATGTATCCTTACTTTGGTAGCTTTGTCTAAGCTCCTTAAGGGCAACGCACTCTGATGTATGAGGTCCAGTCTCCAAGCTTTCGTTTTTTGGGGGTCAGTGGATCAATGTTGCTGTGCTTCTCGTCTACCGCGAGCATGCCCTCCGCCCTGGGCACAGACGCGTTACCGGTACTTTTTGGGGTGTGAAGGAAAATGCCGTATGGCCATATACCCCTATATGAACCTATCAATATATCTAGAACCCTAAACCCTAAAACCTCTAAACATTAAACCCTCAAAGCCTAAAACCCGAAACCCTAAGATCCTAAACCCTAAAACCCTGAACCCGAAAACCCTAAAATTTTAAATCCCTTAACCCTAAAACCCTGAACCCAAAGCTGCCTCATGTTGTGATCCAGCCTTCCAGTTGCACCGGGCCTTTGTCTGGCTAGACGAGCCGATGACTAGCCTTGGCTGTGGGGTCTAGGGTTGTAGGGTCTAGTGGTTTGGGGTTCAGGGGTTCAGGATTTAGGGTAATCTTTTGTGGTGGCTACAGATAACAGGATAGTGAGCCTGAGATGTGGACGCTTTTTGTCGTTGCTTCTGCTGGAAAAGATGCCTTGTCTAGTACCGTAGTAAAGCCGCAGTTGTAGATGGACCCCACCCTGTATACCAGGAATAACATAGGACCCGAATATCATTATATTCGCCACTATCCCTGATAGTCTCTATTACCGGATGAGGGGTCTGCTGTTGGTCATTGTCCTTCACTGATCGGGACCCCGGGACCCTGGGATTTGCTGCGCCTGCAGCGTGACGTGCGCGTTCCAGCACTAAACCTCATGGTAGCCCTAAAGCCTGAACTCTGAGCCCTAAATCCCGGATCCTTTTTTTTCCTTTCAATTCTTCAATGCCCCAAGGCTCTACTTCCCTCGTCCCTAAATCTCAAAAGGAACCAATAATTACGCATCATGCAGCTTATGGTATATACCCGGAAAAAGGAGTAGTTATGTGGGAACACCCAAGCCCTTCGGGCCCTAAGCATATGCAATACACATACACGTATCGCTTGATTAACCCCCACCCAGTAATCGTGATTATAAGGGATACTAAGGATCATATTAGGGTTCCATTATATTCCTATTATACCACTATTACCAGCTGAGGGGTCCTCGGAACCTAGACCCTAAACCCTAAACTAAATCCTAAACCCTAAACCCAAACCCTTTTTGGGTAAGTTATGTCACGGTGCAGGGAGTGGTGGGGACATGTCCGTGACCATTGCCGTGAGCCCCTCGGACGAAGCGCCGGCAGAGGCCGGCCTCGTTGGAGATATGTTAGTTAGCCAATGGAACAACTCTTTACTTTTGGGCCTTCCTTATTTGGTCTTTATATTAAAGTTTGAACTTGTTGGGCCCTGGGTTGTTGGGAAGAGAGTATACAGGATATAGTCTGATTTAGACCTCAAAGAGGGGTTGTATAGGATTTAGGTTACCTGCGCCAGCATTCACGGGCCCCGCCCCCCTCCCCCCTCCCCCCAATGGTCGTTGATGTCCATGAGATAGAACATGATTAAACCCGCCTCCCCCACCGGGGTCCGGTCTTATGGTCTGGGTCTGGTAATTTAATTGAGAGGTTGGATTAAGTTTATAGAAGCTTAAGGTCGTTATAGAGGGGTTCTACACGGTTTACAGAAGGTTTGCAGACGGTTCATTGATTTGATAGCAGGTGTTTATAGGTCTCAAGATCTTTTCTGAAGGGGTTTGTAGAGGGTTTCTGAAGGTTTGATAGGGTTTTCTACAGATTTTACAGATTGTTTCTAGAGGGTTTATAGAGGTTATATATAAGTTGTTGTAGAAGGCTTTCAGAGGGTTATAGCTGGTATAGACGGTTGGCAAAAGGTTAGAGAGTTTTCTGGAGTGTTCGTAGAGAGTTTGTGAAGGTTTCATACAGTCTTTAGTGGAAGCTTACGAAGGTCCCCCCCTGTGGTCCTGTGGTCTGGATGGTGTGAGAGTTTATAGAGGGTTTGAAAGAAGGTTTCAGACAAAAACGGAGAGTTCGTGGTCTTGAGAAATTGTAGAGATGGCTCATTCCCAGATGGGGGAGGGGGGAGAGGGGGGGGGGGAGGGGGCTGAGAATGCGAAGTGGATGCAAGCTTCATGCCCCACCCCTTCTTCTCGGGATCCTTTAACCACACACCTTGAGAGCGCATCCGACGATCGCTACTTTAAGCTCTGAAGCACGATGTCAGGAGTAGGAGTAGTAGTGGTGGTAGTAGTAGTAGTAGTATCACGGTTTTCTGCCTGAGGCTACTGTTGCTTATTCACAAGCTCTGTGTTTGTTGGTATCCTCAGAGTTCCTGTTCGTACTTGTTCTAGTGCTGCTGCTACATCTACTTCTTTAACTGCCACGTGGCTGCTTTTGAAGGACCAGCAGGCAGACGCCTCCGAGAACAAAGGCCCACGCGCCGTTTTCGCTGTATGGGTCAGTGTGTAAACTGTATGCAGGCTTTCGCTTCAGGGCCGTTGGAGTATATAGAGGTTTTCATAAAAGGTGTTGGGCGGGGGGGGCACCATTTTTCCTGATTGAAATCCTAATTTCCACATATTCTCATATTTCCGCATAGATTTCCTATAGCCCCCGGTTCAAACGGGTCCTCTTCTTTGCGACTGTTATGCAAGAAAGCTGAAAGAAATCACGAGAATTGGCGCGTCTGCTTGCACGCGGTTTAGGCAAAAGGGTTGAATAGTACAGACTGGAAAGTCTGAAGGAACCCTCTAGCGGAATCTATACTCTCCTGCAGCACTGTTTCGAAGCTCCCGGGCAAAAGCCATGACGTTGATCAGCTGCTTTAGGTGTGGGATTAAATGGACAGTCCTCCAGTATGGCTTTTTGAATCCCGGGGCTCTTTTAGAGATGAGGTAGCTTTAAGAAATATAAGAAGTACGCACTTTAAGTCTACCCCAACCCTAAGCCATGAACCACGCGTAGAAGCTCCCTAAAACAACCGTAACAATGATAATAGTAGTAGCAAGAATATTCGTAGTAAGAATGACGCTCATAAGAGTACTAATTATAACAATAACAATACTAGTAGCAACAACAATAATGGTAGCAATAATAGTCAGAATAGTAATACTAATAATAATAGCAAAATATTAAGAATAAACCCTGAACCCCAAAAAAACCTTTGTGCTGAGCATCCTCATTCCTGGAGGCAACTCTTCGGCTGCTTCAAGAATTGGCCAGGCCTGTACAACGGGCCCATTATGGGGGTTTCCCAAATTTAGGGGCACCTTTAAAGGGGGATATAGAGGTTATATAGAATTATGGGATATATGGGGTTTAGGGCTTTAGGGTTCAGGGATTAAAGTTTAAGGTTTTCCAAAAATTAGGCTTACTTTTTGGGGCATCCCCACAATGAGCATTATAGCATTTGGGGTCTATACTGGGGTCCCCCAATTTTGGGAAATTACCCAATGCGTTTTAGTGTCTTAACCCTAAACCCTGTCAAGTATTTGTATACCATCAGAGGTAGCTTGAGGACAGACTTTGAGATATCTGAGGTAATTCGCCAGGTCTAATCCGTCTCTGTGCAGGGAAGGGTCCTGTTCATATGCGAGCTCTGTTTCAGGAAAACTGGGTCATTGTTGCATATGATTTCGAGTCTTCCTGTATGAAGCCCTAGTAATGGACAAATATGCTATGTCTTTTGCATGTATATTCCGAAGAAAGCACTAGTACACTGTGTGCTAACCTCAGAGCTAAGATTGGTAAGACTTTTAGTTCCGGACGCAACCCCTACATCCAAAACCCTAAACCCTCAAGTGGTAGTTTCCCTAAGTAAGGGGACCCCAATGTAGGCCCCAAAATATTCAAATCCTTCATATGGGGACACCCCAAAAGGTACCCTAAATTTAGGAGCTGCCCACATCTTGAGCCCTAAGCCCATCCTAAACCCTAAGCCCTAAACCCTAAACCCTAAACCCTGAACCCTAAACCATCCTAAACCCTAAGCGCTAAACCCTAAACCATCCTAAACCCTAAACCATACTAAACCCTGAGCCCTAAACCCTAAAGTGCTGAACACTGAGAAGCTCCTGTGGCCTTCCATCAGGCTCGAGGTGTCGAATTTTCTCGCAGGTTGCTAGTAGAACCTCTTGCGCTATAGTCTAAACTCCCTTCAAAGAGGGTCGAGGATTTAGGGTTTAGGATTATATAGGGATAGGGAAACTACCATATAGGGATATAGCCTGGTTTTGACCTCCTCAAAGGGGGGTTATATAGGGTTTGGGGTTTAGGGTCTAAACTCCTTAAAGGAGGTTATATAGAGGATTCTATAGATGACTACTGTAGGGGTTATTAAGGGGGATTGTAGAGTTTAGACTATGGCTCTCTCAGTGAATGGGAAAAGCAAGTCAACAAGCAATTTGAAGATGAATGAAATGAATGTAGGGTTTAGGGTTTGGTGCAGGGAATGGACGTCCAAATGAAAAACATGCGTGGAAACAAGGGGCTTATTGGGATGTATACTGTTCAGGGGTTGAGTTTAACTTGCTGGTGGCTAGGGGAACGGAAGAAAGGACAAGAACGTGAGCATCACGGTCACATTCGGGCCTGCACAGGGGCTACTCTAGGGATGATTCAGCCATTCCCTGCGTACAGCCTGTAAGTTTTGAGATTTCACTCAAACCCCGGAAAGGAACACTTCTGTACTGCATAAGTTTTGGTGTACTACGCGGTCTAAATTGAAGATTAGAAATCCTTGCCTATCCGTGGGAAACATTGAACCTGTTTGCGACATGCAGAAGCCCAATCTAAACCAAACGGCGGTCGTTCTGTTATAAGGGGCCTCCACAAGGGACCCCCTATCTTGCAAACCACCTTTTTCCCCCAAAAGAGGTCGCTAAACCCTTCACCTAAGCCGAAAAAACCTAAATCGAAAAAAACCTAAATCCTACAACCAGAAACCTTGAACCCAAATTGTAAACCCAAACCCTGAGAGCAGCCCGGATGAGGCTTCGGCAGCGCGTGAGTACCTGGACAAGCACAACCTGGTGGAGTTTACGCAGCTGCTCGTGCAGAGCGTGCCTGAGCTGGTATCAGGCATTACTTACTGGCTCATTGCTGGATACATGTATTTTCGTCTTCTATTACATGGTCAGTAGTTAGAAGAAATGCGCATCTAGTACCAGGAGCCAGTCCAGGGTTGAGGTATCGAACATTCAATTCAACCAACCAATAGGGCTTTGGGTTTAGGGCTCTTGCAGCAGTCGCTGTCGAGATGCCCGAGAGTCGAGTGAGCAAGCAATCTGGCCGCTAATCCCAGACCCGGAACCCCAAACCTCCATGTCATACGGTAAAGCCCAAATCATGGTCAGGGAATACCCTATACTGGGTTACCATTAAGGAACTTAAATTAAGTAGCCCCCGTTATCGTAACTTATCTTACGTCCCTGAACAGCAACCCAGTAGAGTCTCTAATAGTTCCCATTATACAAAGCACTCGTGTCTCTCAATGCCTAACCAGGACCAAAGGATCCGCTATCTTAATCTGGTTTGTCCTTTGGGATCTTATTTAGTATCCCCTAGTAAGGTTGTACAGAACCTTTTTAATTCTCCGTATTAATTTGTACCGAACCATGATGGTAAATTATTTGCTAAGGACTTAAAGGACAACCCAGTAATGGGTTTAGAGGTTAGAGCTTGCGATCTGAGGAAACTTCCGGAGTAAGGTTTTAGGGCTTAGGGTTCAGGGTTTAGGGTTGTTGGAAGCCTTAAGGAGCTGTTGTGAGTATCTTTTTTTTTGTTGGTGGTTGAACCTAGTAAGATCATATTCATTATAATATAAAATAATACTATACCCCCAAAGGATGTAATCTTACTCTTTATTGGGTACCATAGCATTCCCAAATAAAATACTACTCTTATGTAGCCCCCTAGTCTCCCCATACAACGCTTAGTCCGAGCTTTTCAACCAGGGCGCTCCCCTCCCGCCCACGGACACACAGCCTGGATTTCAGACTAACTTCTATTACTATCATACTATTATTGCTGTTGTTATGATTTTTGACTTTTTTAACTATTAGTATTCACATTATTCTTATTCTTCTTATTACACCTTGAACCACCTTGAACCAAAACCTTTCTTTTTAGGGTCCGGAACTTTTCTGCAATGCTTCTAGGGAGTTTTAGCCCACAAAATGCGTCTGCCTTGAAAGTGATCTTTGACCCTTGGTCTGTCCCCAAACATATGCTTTCAATCTAGGCTTTTAGGGTTTAGGGTGCTTCACACGGTTTGGCTGAGCTAGTATAAAGTGACGGGACCCACCTGGTAATTCCCCACCCTAAAGCCCCTAAACCCTGAACCCAGGTAATCAAGAACCCTAAGCCCTTAAACCCTAAACACCCTAAGCCCCAAAACCCTGAACCCAGGTAATCAAGGAGCAGCCCGAAAAGCCCTATGAGTTCATGGCGCGACAGCTCCTTGGCTCCCAAAACTCCAGCAGGATCCAGCGACAGGCGCTGCGGAAGCCGGAATAACTACCAATATGAGCCATAATCTATAGGGGATTCTATAGGGGGCTATTGGGATAATGGAAAAGAAAATGGAAACTACTATTTGGGGTTTAGGGTTTAGGGTTTAGGGTCTAAACTCCTTAAAAGTGGGTTATATTAGGGATTATGTAGGGAACTTCTATAGGGGATATTAAGGGGGATATTAGGAGTTTAGACTATGGCTCATATGATTCCCTTGACATCCTGAATGACTATGGTACATTGATGCACCCCAGCGCCCAGTTTGTAATTGGAGTCCTACATTCCCTACATCCTGCGCAAGAGAACTTGGGAGCTAGTGTCTTTGCTAGCTAAAACCATTTCAGCGGTCGAAAGCGTTTGTGGCAGCAGCATTCATGCCCAGACCCCCAAAGGGATCTAAAAATTAGCTCCCCTAGAACCATATGGGAAAATGTATAAGGGTTATATAGGGGTTATAATGGGTCTATAAAGGGGATTTTATTTTTAGATCCTCCTAGGGGTCTGGGTGAGCATGATTAGGCTGCGTAGCTCCTGTATCTAGTGTAAGATGTTCCAACCACTTTTTTTGGTATTCCTGCCTGGAAAGCCCTCGGCTTGAGCCAGGGAATGTCCGTGCGGCATGGCGTCATGGAATACATGAGTTTCCTAGCACCTCAGACACAACTACTTCAGGCCAAAACCCCTCGTGCTTGAGCCTGAACCCGAAATTCTGTAATCCAACATCACGAAGTATAACCTAGAAACCTAAACCCTTAGGATTGGGTATATGGGGAATGGTGGCGACTCAAAGGGAAGAGAAAGTGAAATGGAAACTGGGCTTATGTTATGTGGGGATTTATCCGAGTCATATGAGCAACTATCAATATTAGGCTTACCAAGGGACCATTGTGGTGGACATAGGGGTCCCTTTTGGTAGTTGAGTATAGTCCTTAATATCGAATTCATGTCCATTAACTATATCGCAAATTACGCCCTAAACCCTGAACCCTGACTGTAGCTCCTATAAACCCTGTGGCCCACAAAGTCGGGGCCACGTGCGACCCCATGGTTCCGTTGGCTGCTCCACGATCTGCAGGTGCCCTGGGAAAAGCCTTAAACCCTATAGTCCCCCTTAAGTAGATAGAATATGGGGTATATGGGGATCTTATTATAATACACCCAAAACCATACTTGAGGGGGACTATAAACCTTAAGTCCGGATGTTGATTGCGCATGAAAGGCCGCAAAGGATCCTTTCATAGCAATCGACAGCATGAAGGGGCCAAAGAATAGGTTCCCACGTACTTACTTGGGGACCCGGGGCCCAAGTAGATAATACAGAGCTACATGGATGAGTGATGGTCAAGACGAGACGCATCGGAGGGGGTAAGTTGTTTTTTGGAAGCGCTCATCCTAAATCCCAAGCTCTCAAAACCTAAGCTCCCAAATCCTAAATTATAACATCCTGAACTCCTGAACCCTAAACTCCAAGATCCTAAGCTCCTGAGCACTAAGCCTCAACTGCGTGAGGAGTCGCATGTAGAGATACCATGTCATGCCAGCGCTACCTTGCAATCTCATGTAGCTGGGTTTGGGGTTCAGGGGTAGAATCATAGTGTAGGCTATCTCAAATGTACCTCAGAACAATGTAGCCCTAAACCTTAACGACTAGCCAGAACTGATTTTAGGCTTTAAAGGAACAGAAAAGATTCTGGAAACTACTACTTCATTGCATTTTTGAGGGATTATAGGTGCTACCTGAAGGGACCCCTTCCTCCATTCCCCACAAAAAGCCAGCAAGAACATGGGCATGCGCTATACCATATACGCAACCCCTGATCCGCATGCACTGTATCATCGGCATTTGTTGGTTGCAGTTCAGGGACCTCTAAATCATCACCAACATTTTTGTTTAGGCTAGTTTGAGACAGCCGTAATCTTGGGGACCCTCGGGTTATAAGGGCTTGAATCACCCTCCCTCTGGTAGGAAACCCACCCCTATCCCGTCCCCCGAATAACAAATATTCCCACTAGATACACGTATGTGTATAATTGTATGTTTTGTTTGGTCCTGAGGGCGTTATACTTATAGGATTGCACGGGCCGAATTTGCTGTCAATGTTATAAGGGGGAGGTGATGATTCCACGATGAGGGCGCCATGTTGTAGAAGGGCTTGGTTCATTGTATGTTGAACTGAAATCCATATGGGTAGTTCTCAAAATTCTGGGCCCTTTTTGGTTATAGGTTTTATAGTACGGCACCTAATATTTAGGGGTACTAGAATTGGATCTTAATTTTGGCAACTACCCATATGGCATCGCTTCATACACGCTTTGCATGATTCTGAGAATGCCCCAACCCGTAAGACCCCAGAAGGCCCACTTCAACTCCAAAACGACCCTACGGGTCAGGGCTTAGAGTTAAATAGGATCATATAGGGTTATATGGGGTTATTTAAAGGCTTGTATTGTTTAGGGTGTAGGGTAAAGGGTCGAAATCCCAAAAAAGCCTCCGGGCACCTGAACACAGGCGTCCCAGTCACGCGGTCTTCCACAAGCTACGAACTGGATGCTCTGCTTCCGTTGCCCCGGCGCAGTTACGGGAGGGGTGCCTCTTTTCTGTGGTCCTTGGATCAAGATACGCGCTTACGGTTCAGGGGGTATGCCTGATTCCGGGCAATCATCACAACAGTTCTGATCCTCCTATTGCAGCCTCCATCTATGGAAGCCCCACTAGAATCACAGCTTCCATGTCATTTCCTATTTCCTTTTCCGATTTTTTATCATTACCTTGACTCCTAAAACCCAAACCCTACTGTAATCCCACTGCCGATTTCATCTTCGCCATTCCCGTTGGATTCCGATAGTGTCAGCGCAGTGTTGATTTCCTGGGGCATTCTGCACTCCGCAATCTGGTTGTGTGTCGAGGCATGCTTGTTGGCCATCATTGATTCCATCCGTCTGCTACCTATGAGTAGGGATTCTGCGCAGGCAATGAGAATTCTTGACCTATTCTTGTGAGGCTGAATTGCACGCCAAGGAGACCCCTCCCGTAGACCCTAGATCCTAATCCCTAAGCCCTAGTCCCGAAACCCTAAATCCTAAGCCCTAAGCCCTAAGCCCTGAGCCTTGCGATGCTGCCTCAGCCATGCAAGTGGCAAAAGCCCTGAGCCTAACCCTGTACCCTAAGCCCTAAACCTTTGACCCTAAGCGCTAAGCCCTAAACCCTAACCCAAAACCCTAAGCCTGAAACCCGAGACCCCAAGCGCTAAGCCCTAAGCCCTAAACCCCACGCAAAGCAGCCCTGAAGCCAGCGATGCTTTGCCGAGGCTGGGCCAGACTCCAAGGCTGCAGGAGGCCGCTGCCACAAGCGTACTGGGGTTAGTAGGTGTATATATATATATATACATGACATGGTTTAGGGTTTATGGCTTAGTGGTATATTAATATGTATGTGTATATATACACATATATACATATATATATATACACGTGTATATTGTTTAGGGTTTTCGGGTTGGGAACAAGTGAACATCGTAGGGATTATGCAGGGATTATATTCCCTTATTCCCTGCTAAGAACCAGTAAGTAGTAGTGCTTCCTTGTTTTGAAACATCCACCGCATGTTTTGGATAAATACAAAAGCCCGGTCAGGCAGGTAGCCGCTTAGCCCTTGGACATTCAGGGGACGCCAGGGTCGACGCTTAGGAAGCTGAGTCAAATTGCAGGTTGAACTCCGAGAGGCTCTTGCCAGCAGGTATGCCTAAACTCCAACAACCGTCGAGTATGTCACCCTTGCCTATACAATGCTCTGTTCAGAATCAACACCTCGCATATTTACTTGGGGCCAACATTCCTACAAAGATTAGCTTTTCTCAAGACTGCTGTTGACGTAATCCTAAAGCTGAGTAGGTAACCTTCACGTAACCTCTTGGTTCACAAAATTGCGGTGGATCTTGTAGAAAAGGTAAGATTTGTGGGGCCAGGAAACTTGGCAGCTAGGTATTACTATATAGTCCCCTGTAAGTAGATAGACTATGGCTTTGGGTACACTATAATAAGATTCCCATGTACCCCATATTCTATC
>CAJNIZ010039291.1:8642-65263 GCA_905231905.1 Symbiodinium pilosum | reverse complement strand
AAAAAATATATTTATCTTTTTAGAATATATATATATATTTTTTTGATGGTGAATTCTATGATTTCTCTAAACTTAGAAATTTTTATCGAAATATGATTATTTGAATTTATATTTCAAAAAAAAATGATATATAAATGAAAAGATCTTCGGCAAATGAGAAGGTTATTTCTTTTAATATGATATCTAATAGGCTAGGGCATATATCCATAGCAAGGAGCGCACGAGCTTCGTATCGTATAAATATATATATGTTTGTTTATTCATTTTAATTTTATGAGAATCGATTATTCTGGAAATTATAATGATAAAATTGGAATTTCTAGAATTCAATAAGAATTTTCGAATTTGTTCAAGATAATATGAATTGGATTATCTCATATTTTTCTCTGAATTCATATCTTCGGATCAATTATAGAAAATATGAATATTTTTCTCGATTTTGATTTATTGAAATTTTTATAAATTTAGGACGAATTTCTTAAGAATTTTCAGATAAATGAGAGAATTCATATTATAAGATATGGGAATTCCTTCCCATATTTCTGAGAATCGAGCAATTCTATATATTTCAAAAGATGAAAAGGATGAAAGATCAATATTTTTTCTAAAGAATAAGAATATTCATTTTTATTGCTTTCTTTATAAGATGATTCATTTCGTCTTATTAGAATATCAAATCGTAGGATCTCATTTAGATAAGGACGATAATATATTTCTATATTCATTTCTCATCAATTTCGATTTCATCGCATATGTCTTTATCTTTAATAAAGATATAAATATATATTCAATAATTTCTTCTATAATACGAGAGATATAGATACGAATTATTCATTGATATAATTCGATATAATTTGATGAATATCTTCAATAGGAATGAAAAAGAATTGAGGAAATCGAAATCTCTAATATTAATTCTATATAATTCTTATGAGAATAAGTCTTTTTGAAGAGATTCTCTTTATCTCTAATTCTTCTCTATATAATATGAGATTCTAATTTTAAGGTATAGTTATCGTCTGCCGCCCTTAGATCGTGTAGTATTCTATCGCACAACTATTTGGAATATATTCATATTCTTTCAAAAATCGTATTCTCATTCGAGATATCTTCAAAAAAATCAATAATTCTTATCGATAAAAGGAATATATAATTTCATATTTAAAGATTTCTTCTTGGGGAGATCCGAATTATTCGCATTCCTATTTTTAAAATCGCGTTCTCATCCGAGAGATCCTCAAAATTAGATATTTTCGATCTTTATATATTATAAAAAATAACGATCTCGTGAGAGATAATTCGATTTCTTTTTATATTTAGATGATATTCGTATCTTCAAAAATCGCGCTCTCATTCGAGATATCCTCAAAAAATCGACAGTTATTTATCGATATCCATCCAAGAAATATAAAATTTCGCTTATATAATGACCGATTTGGTCGCGCATCTTGATTTTTGAAAATCGCGCATCCGCGCGAAATATCTTCGGAATTTCATATTTTTCGGAAATAGAAAATTATCAAAAATTACGATCTCGCACGAGATAATTCGATTTCTTTTATATTTGGATTATATTCGTATCTTCAAAATTCGCGTTCCCGCTCGAGATATCCTCGAAATTTCATCGATTCATCTTCATCAAAATAGATCAAAATTGCGCTCTCGTGCGGAACATTCAGAAAATTTTCATCATTTATGAACGATGATCTTGACGATTTCTATATCAATCTTATATCAAATGAATGTTGATCGACGCTGATCTTCGATTTCCAGAGGGAGATACGGAATTCTCTGATATAGGATTGGAATAGGATTCGTCGATATGGTCGTCCAATATTTGATCGTCTATGAAATATATCCTATATAATTCTATAGCAGAATATCTTATTCATAATCGTCCTGATTGGAAGAAATCGCATTCTCTGATAGACCTGAAAATTTTGAAAGAAAATCGCGCTCCTGGGCAGAGCATCCTGAAAAATTTGAGAAAAATCGCGCTCCCGTGCGGGACGTCCTGAAAATCTTGAGAAAAATCGCGCTCCTGGGCGGAACATCTTCAAAATGATGAAAAATTTCGCGCTATTGCGCGAAATATTCTAAAATCTTGAATAAAATCGCGTTTCCGTGAGGAGCATTCCTAAAATTTCTTTATTTATTCATCATCAATCGCGTTCTCGTATAGATAATCCTGAAAATTTCTAAGAAAATTGCGTATCAATACGATATATCCTTAGAATTTCGAAGCTTCTTTATCATATTCGATGAAAGAAGATATGAAAAAATGAAAAATAGATCTTCGAGAAGATATTCCGATGAAAAGCGCCGATCAAAATCTATTTCCAAGAGATTATCTATATATTCATCTATTATTGAGAAGAAATCATATGCAAAATATATACGTGATCATCTATATTGATTTTGGGAGGATCGCCTTTGATCGTTGAGAAAGAATAGAATTTATTTTGATTTGATTGGGATTGCCGGATATCTGATCCTTCTATAAGTCTCTATTATGAGGCAAATCTCGATTGTTATGCGATAGATGAGGGCGAGCAAGATCATTAATTATTTCTTCAGATTATTTTTTGCGAAATATGAGATTTATTTGATTTTCTGATTATATCTTGCGTCAATCTCAATCGCGATAAAATGAAATCATCCAGATTAGATGATTTTGAAGAAAATTGATAATTCGAATATCAATCCGGAAATCCTGCCGATTATTGAGATCTTCAATATGATCTTCTTTCCGGTTGTCTGCCTTCTGCACGGGGACGGAATTTTATATGATTTTAGATGCGCCCGGAAAGATTGATAGGAGACGTATCAGTCAGTTGAACAAGCAATCGCAAGATCATTATCCCTTTCTGAACGCGGCGGGAAATCTTCATAAGATTTGCGGGCGAATTTGGGCGGATCGAGGACTAGGATACGTCTCGCGGCATTGTTGCGAGCTGCTGAAATCAGGAATTAGGAGGACCGAGGAGAATGAAGAGATGAGAATCATTTTTCATAATGAGGGCTTCTGCGGCAGATCAGTCAAGCTCGAGATCGCGGGAAAAGGAAATTTTCTCCGAGAAACGGTCTTCTTTTATTCGTCAATTCCGATAATATTTGGGATATAGTCTTTGATATTTGAGATTGGCTTGAGGGCGCGTATAATTTTTCTTTTTCCGATTTTTGATCATTTGGGATAGACAATATAGATCGTAATATTGCGGTATTTTGGACGGATCTAAGCAAGGATTTCGAGAGTCTGAAGGATATCTTCAAGGAAGAGATTCATTCTATTCTTGTTAATTCTTATTCAGTATCCCGGATCGGCAGAGATTAATTTGCCAGATATTCTCGAATATTGGATTCTTCATAAATATTTGGATTTGGCATTCTTGGGCGGAGCAAAAGGATCAAGCAGACGTCATAAATTGAATATTATTCAAATTATATCATAATATTGCGGATTCAAGGATAAGAATCGATAGAAGATTTTTGATTTTATTTTCGGTCCTATAAATGAATATTTTTATGTCCTGCGAGCTCTGATATTGAAAGATAAGATTTTTCATATATTCAATTTTGAGAAAGAGAATAATCAATTGAGATTGATCAAAGATTGTTATAAGGATCAGGAGAACGTAATGACGCGATATTTGAAGATCGGAATTCCAATTGAGATTAATCCGTCATTTATATTCAAGACGGTCGGCAATCCTCATCGCCCGCGGACGATTTCTTGATCTCTGCGCGTTCTATTAGAAACTCGTATTTCAAGGAGGAGGCGCAGCCCAGAAGAACGAGGCTATTTTGAGATATCGGGTATTTTTTCCAGAGAGCGGCAATATCATTATAAATTATCGACGAATCATTCTATCATTCTTTTTCGTCTATTATAAATATCCTCTTTGGAATATTTTTTCTATATAAAATTCTGATAGGCGTTCAATTTGAGGATATCCGATTTGGGATGAGAAATTACAATATATTGCCAGCAACTATCATAGAACCTAATCTGAGAAAAGGAAAATCGATTATTCCGTATTCATAAGTTTTGCGCTAATATCTAAAAGACATAAAAATTCAGATTCCTAATATGAAAATAGATAATCGAAGCGCTCGAATTAGATATACGTAATTGATAATATCTTATTTTGAATTTTTTTCTTTCTCCGAATCAATATCAATCAATCTATTTATATCGTTCCTAGTTCCGAATCTAGAATAAATTCATTGAAATCTAATTCATCGAAATCTGATTCCCGAATAGGAAAAATAATTCAATAATGCAGACGCATTATAATGACGAATAGAAAATATCTATCTAATCGAATAGCGGTTTGCCGATATCTATATCTATTCTGAAATAGAATAAATTAAAATATTACGAATTTAAGATATAAACCGAGAATCATTTTTTTTTTATTCATTCTTATCATTTGCGAGGCCTCATATCTATCAGAACGATTATCCTATCTCTAAGAATTCTAGATTTTGAAAAGAAATCTATTTAAGAAATAGTTCATCAATTTAATTGCTATTAAAGAATCCTATCAATCAAGAGAAAATTGCCTATAATATCATCCTAATATATGAATATTTAGAATTAATTATATATATTGAGAAAATCTCAAATTAAAATTCCGATATTCCAGCAATATATAGATATTCGCACGTAAATCCCAATGAATTATCAATATTTTAAGATCGCACGTAATATTGGTTTCTGAAAGATATTTTTCTCTCCTAGGCTATCTATGCGGCAGCTCGGATGAGCGTAAAAATCTCCGTGCCGTAAATAAATACGGCCATTCTGAAAGGTTTTGATTCTCCGTATCGGGTCTACGCGCTCCTCCAAATAGCCGCGGCGGCTCGCGCGGCCCCTTATCCAGCCCGGTCTTTCCGCCTCATTTATCTCTCTTGGACTATCTGCGCGGCGGCTCGGGCCAGCGCATAAATCCTGGGGACAGATACGGCCAACCTCTAAATTCTAAAAGATTTTGGTTCTCTGTCCCGGATCTATGTGTGTATTCCGCCGAGCAACCAAAGAGAGATAAATCACGCGGAAAATCGCTCCGGAGGCAAGGGCCGCGCGACCAAAAATCTGCGAGATTTTTGGTCGCGCCGCCCGCGCCGAAAATCTTGGAGATTACAGACCCTCTAGCTTTTCCGAAGGGCCCTACAATCTCTGACATTTTAGAGCCCCTAGGGAGCCCGCACGAAGCATGAGAAAGGTTAGTCGGAAACCCTAGGCCGCGCGCGAGCGAAATGACCGCAAGTGGCCGCGCCGTAGTATTGAGGTAATAATGTATGTTCTTATTGAATCATATTATTCTACATCAAATTCAAAAAATATGAATTTTGTTATCTTTCTATATGTAAGCACCATATCTTCATTTCATGTGAAATTAAGAGGAGCGTTCCGAAACATTTTCTTATAGCCAGCATAGCAGTCATCAGATCTTGAAAAGTGCGATCTGTGCCGCAATCAGGTTCTGCTGTCAGCTAAAATAAGAGCAATGCCTTTTTAAATTTAGCCCTGAGATCCTGAAAACTGACCAGCCCTGATATCGCGAGTCTCCGAAGCACCTCTGCTGCTCGCGTACCCGTGACTCTGAACATCGTTTGGTGCGGTCCATAGCCCACTCCCCGCATGACTCCACGGTTGGGGTTCAGGGTTTTAGGGCGTTGTGGAGACTTGTAGAAGCCTAAAAGACAAGCACACTATACCTTCCGCCAAAGTTGTACATGAAACTAAAACCCGACCATTACGCCCTTACATAGCCTCGTTCAATTGATACTCTTTCTTTTCCAGTTGATTCTCCATCAAGTCAAACCTTGTATACTCCGTTAATCCTCATAAGCACCTATGCTGTCCCAGTTTCCATCGAACTTGTCCATTCTCTTTTGCACTTTGTGTAAGACTTATGTAGGCATTTTTCCTTTGAACCCTAAACCCTAGACCCTATACCAAGGTCCTATCCAGCCTGAGACTCCAACGATACCATCACCCCCTCCACAAGCCATTGCAAGCCACCCTACGAGATGCCTTAGCTGAAGGCCCAAAGCTTCAGACCCCCTTTTCTGCAACGTTTAAACCCCGAACCCTGTATCACGCTAGACAAAACCCCAAGCCAGAACACCTAAGCTTTGCACTAACCCTAAGCCCCAAACCCTAAACCCACCAAATCCCTAGACCCCTAAACCAGAAACCCTAAATCCTAAACCCCTAAACCCTAAATCCCAAATCCCTAAACCCTTAACCCTACTAGTTGTGCCATTCAGAGGGCTGCACTCAGCCCGGCGGCCATCCCATCTGTCGCCCTCCCATCACGTGGATGTGCAGGTGGTAGACGGACTCCAAAGAGAACATGCTTAGGAGTTTAGGGTTTGGGGTTTAGGGCTTGGGAGTTTAGGGTTAGGGCTTAGGAGTTTAAGGTTTGGGGTTTAGGGCTTGGGAAATCAGGGTTTGGGGTTTAGGGCTTGGGAGTTTAGGGTTTAGGGCTTGAGAGTTTAGGGTTTGCGGCTTTTGAAACTTAAGGCTTAGAGCTGGCCGTCTTAGGGTCTGGGATTTCCAGAATGGGCCTCTATGCCTTGAAATTTCCTATTGATGCTCCCAGGTAAGGGTACGTCACAGGGCTTATACAGACCACAAGCCCATCCTGTTCTTAAGCTCGGGGATAGACGACTTGAGCACAATTGCAGGTGCCTAGACTTGTTCTTGATTTCGAGTTTGGGTCTCCAGGGGCAAGGGTCCTCATCTGTGAGTTTCTGCGAGTCAGACCTCACTCTAGGTGGAAAAAGCGCCGGAACATGTGCTGGAAAAGTCTGATGAGTCCCCCAAGGCTCCACACATGAAAGGCAAAGTCTAGGGCTTCAAGGACATCGGCGTAAATTGCTACTGCTCCAGCCCTAAATCCTAAACCCTAAACCCCCATGCTACGTGCCGCAAGAACACACAGCCCATGCAGAATGGATTCTCAGCCTCGGCAAGATGTTCATTATCATCCCAGTATATGCCCCATTCCAAAGCGCTTAATTTCCCTATCTAAGTAGGGCCGGTCACGAGAATCGCCATGGACTGACAAACCGGTTATTCAAGGGTCTAGGGTTTAGGTTTAGGGCTGGTTTAGGGGGTTTGAGAGGTCTGCAGTAGCAACATCCCGACTACGCCAAGAGCATCATGCCAACACCCTTTCATTTTTCGCCCTCGAAGCAACGACTTGGGGTTATATGAGCCATAGTCTAAACTCCGAGTATCCCCCTTAATAACCCCTATAGAGTTCCCTATATAATCCCCTATATAACCCTCCTTTAAGGAGTTTAGACTCTAGCTCATATTGTTGTTAGTCACAGCATGCCACAGCCACATATTCCATCATCCAGGTCATGTAACAAAACAAGGACTCTACGAAGTCTTCAGCCCACCCCCTCCCAAAGTAAACAGTCAACAAATGATACCAGTGGATGGGGAGAGGCCTCTGGTTATACTGATGTCAGGATGACCCATAAGCCCTCGAGTGGCTGGACAATCCACAAATGAACATAGATGAACATAGTGAGTGACGAAGGAATGGAGAGGAAAATGGAAGCTACTACATCATTTAGGGTTGAGGCTTGAGGGTTCAGGGTTCAGCTTTAGCCTGCGCTCCGTGCTTGCCATCATTGATCACCAGGCGGTAGCCTCAAGCGGCGGCAAGCATGGAACTGAGAAGTTTGCCATTGGGGGGAACCCCCCTGCAGGGTCTGAGAGAAAGAACCGCATCCTTTTGACGTGGCATCTACCCTGCCAATCATCATCTGACTACACAGGCTTTACTCGGATTTTCCTGGTGTTAACATGGTGCAAAATCAAAAACCCAAAACGACACAGGCCAAAAAGCCAACATGTGGAGTTCTTTGAAGGGGTGACCCTCCCCACGCGGGTACATGGGGATGGTGACGGGGGTATAAAGGGTCCGTGTTGAAGCCTGTATCTGAGTCATGCTTACTTTGGTATGTTGCCAGACTGAGCTCGACTTTTCAAACCCTCAAACGAGCCAGAAAGGACCTAAATCCAAAGTTCTGTCGAGAGTCTGCTGCGAAGCAGTCCATGGAAGTCAACTTCCGTAGTCCCCATTTACCGAGCTGCTTCGATCACCGGTTTACTCCTACTTTTAATACGAAATATCCTGCATGACGTCATAATATGACGTCAATGTACAGTACTACCGTAACTTTCAAGATGTACTGCACGCAGGGTCATGCAGGATCTTCATATCCATCCTAAAAGCCCCTATACAATCCCTGTTTCAATTTCATTCTCCCTCTCCATCTTCTTTTTCATTTGATTCTTGACTATTGGGGCAGTATCCTAAACCCTAAACACTAACCCCCACAATGCGCCTAGATTGTCCCCCAATGCCCGGAGTGTGCAAGTTTGAGGCCTTCTGGGCACTCCTCCTTGCCCACGCGGCTGGCCACGTAGATCAAGTGTCCCAGCAGAGCCTCGCCAGATGGTGAACGTGGCCGTGTTCGCTAGCAATTTTGGAAATACTTCTGCAATGAAGACTGCGGTATAAGAGCAGTCCATTGAACCTGCTCTCTGTTAGCTTGATCAGATTATAACTCAAGTACCTTTTATCAAAAAGCTCTTTCTCTCTCTCTCTCTCTCTGTTCTCCCTTCCATGTAGCAAAGCGCCGAACGAAGCCCAAACGAACACACCTTATTGTTGCAGATTTGACTGGCAACTTGAGATCCCGTGATGTCCATGCGTCGTCCGCGGTCCACAACGGCTGCTTCCATCTTGTGAAATACATGTCCGAAAAGAACCAGGCAAAAAAGAGAAGGAGCAGAGAAGACTTGGGCAACATCCCTTTCACGGGGTGAAGTACCCAGCTTTTTATGCCAGTTTCTGCCTTTTCTTGGGACCTCTGCCTGCGAAAGCATGTCTTGACTCACCTAAATCCTCTTTGCATCTTCAGAAGTCAGACCCAAGTGTTCTTTTTCACGTAATTAGTCCCGCTTCAGAATACACGTCTCTGTCGCCCACCCAATCTCCGAAATGTCAGGTAGTTCCTCTAAACCAAACACCCACTGAACGAGCCGAGGTTGGGCAGGCAACATGGGCTCCATGCCTAGTGGGGCAAGCGCAATGCCATTTCTCCAGGCCCTTGCACTACGACAGTCGTAAAGCAAGGTCCCGGGAGAGGACATGGGCTTATCATCACGCTCAAGCGTGCGAAAGCTCGGTGCGGACCTCTGTCTCAACCAGCCTGGATGATCAGAACACATCGTTGGTGTGATTTTGAGTCTAACTAGCTTCGTTGACACCATCGCTGTCCTTCCAGCCAGCACCCTTTGCTTGCGCCGGGGCTAGGGTCCATGCAAGTTGCCATGCTGTACAACCCAAGCAAGGCATGTCAGCAGCATTTTGGCTGCACACTGTTGCGCTGGCCTCTTTGGAACTTTGGCCGGCAGCATCGCCGAACATGCAACCCTATTGCTTTGCACGAGACTCTGACCATGACTGCTCCAGGAACTTCGAAGCAGGCCAAGCTATTGAAGCTTTGGAAACAGATCTTGACAGCACACGAGGTTATTTCTTAGCCATACCGACACTACTCACACTACTACACGTGGTTTTCTAGTGCCCGACTCTTGACAAATGCTCATATTCGCAGCCTTGGGCGAGCCACAATGGGAAGCCGTGAACTCTAAGCAGTTCTTCATGAACCTGTGGTAAGGAGTCACATCCAACTGAGCCTCCGCTGCATATGAGACCAAGCAGTAGGCCTACCTAGAGAAGTATCGAAGTAGCCTGATTATCACTGAAATGCCCCGTCTGCGTCAAGCCCAAGAGCCTAAACAACTAGACAATGCTTCAAGGATGGACTCCTTCTCCACCTGGGCGTCTGATAGTGTCGCAGCAGGGTGTACTTGGACACCTAACCCTCTCACTGCGGCAAGGACAAGCCAAAAAGCTGGGCAGAAAGCGAATCGGAATGTTCAATATCTGAGGTTACGTTTTGAGTGTTCTCTCCCATTTGGATGCAGAATCACACAAGCTTCGGCTTTCGGCTTGTGTGCATTGACACCGCCTCAGAAACCAAGTTGAAGCTGATCAGTGCTACCAACTCCTTTCTGACCTTCTGCGTCCCAATGAGCAGCATGTTTGGCGGCACGAGCTGAGTAGTATGATGCCAGTCTTGAATTCCAATTTGAACTATAGTCCCCCTTAAGTAGATAGAATAAGCAATTGGGTATATCATAATAAGATCCCCATATACCCCATATTCTATCTACTCAGGGGGGACTATAGGGGCTCTGTAGGAAATCAAGGTCGTGCTTCGAGATGAGATTCCTGCCATTGCGGGAAATCATCTCCCCCAATCGTTTAAGTTATGTTGGGCCATGATAGCATGCTGGGCTGAATTCTGTACGTATCCTCCTCATGACCAGATCAACAATTGGTAGGTGGATTATGAAACCCGCATGTAATCTGCAACAATACTCTGGCGCGAACTCAAGCGTTCTCTTACCAGGGATCCAGACGGTACTTGATCTAGAGTCGTGTTCCCAAAATTGCAGCATAATTTCCCCTATATTCTCCTGTATATACCTGCAGGAACCCTAAATGGTTTCCCCTAAGTTAAATCAGCCACCAACGGTGCTCATTGGGGCGTTTCGTCTGTGAAGCTTGTCAGCTCGCGCTCTCGGCAGCGGCAAGGCGATTGCTTGAAGTCCTGCAATAATGGCTCAAAGGCAAGGATTTAGGATTAACGGAAAAGAAAATGGAAACATGGGAACAATACAGGAATATAATATATATATATATACGGATAATTGAAAAAATGGGGTTTTGTCAATCTAGGATGGACATTGGGATTACATAGTTGGTCATAGGGATTAGAGTCTCCAAGGCTTAGAGTCTCCAAATACTCGGGGCCCCTTCTGTGGGGGTCCCCACTTTAAGGATTAGAATATCTTGGGGTTATATGAGGGGGGCCGCTATTTATGGAAATTACCAGTCCCCGAAATAGGCTGGGTAGGGTACTCTTCAGAATCTGGGGAGAGAAACGGACTAGGAGCTATTGTAAAGTCCATATGAGCTGCAGTCTAAACTCCTTCAATGCAGTCATATAGGGGATTATATAAGGGAGTATTGTAGGGCTGATTAAGGGGGATACTAGGTGTTTAGGCTGCTGACATGGATGACCAAGTATACAGGATAGTCTGGAGAAACTCCGGAAAACACCCCTCAATTCTCACTCGCCTAAATCTGCTCGGAAGGGACATCTCGAGGCAGTCGTGACTGGGGACTGCATTGAATCCGACGTGTAAGCCCAGTCTACATTTCATATTCCATGAGTTTGTCCATGTGATTCTCCTTCTTTCTGGTAATAGCCACGAACCCCGAACCCTAAACCCTGAACCCTGAATAGTAGCTGCCATGTTCTGTTCGATTATCCCGTTATAACCCTGTAAAACCCTATTGAGGTAGAAAGTTACAGTAAGTCTCTTGTGTACCAGGGGCAGAGACTGGTCCTGCCTTGGCAAGAACTGACTACGGAAATCCTCTCTTAATGGTGAAGGGCAGGCAAGAATCCTAAGGTTTAGGGTTCAGAGTTTAGGGTTTTGGGTTTGGGGGCTTGCCACCAAACATAAAGCATCCCATAAGCTTGAGTTGGCATCCGCCGTGCATTCTTTTGCACAATTGCCCAGCAAAGCTTCAGTGCAGGGAATCTCAACAAGAGAGAGGAAGTGTCTGACCCATGTATATTTTTGCTTTTCATACTAGCAGATGCCACATCGAAGCCACAGGCCCTAAACTCAAGAATTGAGAGATGCCCCAAGATCAAAAATGAACGAAGGGAAAAGCCCCGTGCAACAAACTGGAGTGAGTCCGGCCACAGTTTCACCACAAGGCAGCAAATCCTCAGCTTCTGCATAACAGAAAATCCATTACGGAACGCTTGACATGGACAGTGGGCTTAATTATCTTTACATGACCCTGTGCAAGGGAAGTGCGGGTGCTTCTGGGCGTTCACCCTAGCAGCCCTTCTCAGGACACAGCGCCGACACATCAAGATGAAGACGCCAAGCTAGGAAGGACACTGAAAAGCGGAGACATCCCTCAACTTGATTGGCGTTGTCTTCCTGCTGTACTCTGGCCTTCAAAGTACTCTGAATATTCTGAAACCTCACGGCCCCCATTTCGAGCGGCATCGGGCCGCTCGTAACCTAGTCGGCTTTTGGCATTTGCTGGGGTCATGCGATGTGCCGACGGGCTACTCCCTAAGCCCAAATACCACGACGCCGACTGCGAGTAAGATCTCAAAGCTGCGTGCTGTCAGGCTCAGACCCCGAATAGGGCATGCTTCGGACGGTCACCAGCAACATGTTTACTCATTGCCCTTAACAACCTCATCATCATCTTGTGTTTTCTACAGAGGCAAGAGTTCCACGTTGCCATGGCCCTGAATCACATTGTAACAACCTGAGCCCTATTCCCCAAAACAAGTCTGAGTTGCGCCAAGCTCAGGACCAGCGCCAGAGGCACCACCACCTTCACCACCTTCTTCTGGAGCCTGGCAGGCATGGTGACATTGGTACGGCTGATGGGCCAAATCCTGCACACCGCGGAAAAACTCAACTTCCTGAGAATCATGGTAGTATGGTCTACTATTATACTTGCGGTCTTGCAAAGGGGTTCTCCATCCCAGGGTGGAGCTTCGCAAAAAGCACAGGTTTAGTGTAGGCGCGCCTACATAAACGCGGCTACATCATCAAAATAGAATTTCGGGGAAGACTAGTTACACTGTGGCTCGACCCATATGTGTAACGCGAACGTGCTCTCTTCAGATGCTCAGTAGGATGAGGAATTCAATTTGCCTCCATGAGCACGCTGCCCTCGAAACCAGCCACGACCCATCAAGTCCAAAAACATTACCATGAAAAGTCTCCTTGCTCAGATTTCTTTGCATCGAATCCAGGTACATCCCCGCCCTCAACATCAGCAACAGCAGCATCCTTAGTGGGAATCCCAAGAACCCCGGACGCAAACCACATCTACCCGGGAGGGCTCTTGGAACATAACGGCCTCCTCCAAAGCGCAATTTCCGCACACGTGATGTAAACTTAGGGATCTGCAGCAGAGTACGAAAGACACGAAGAAGTCGCTTTGATCTAACACACGAAACCTGAGCTTTTGGGCTTGGCGCATTACGGCTTTTGAGCCTGATGAATCTGGTAAACTGTTGCAATGCCAAGCCTGTATACTTGCTCTGGCTTAGACTGACATCACAAAGCCGAACCCATTCTGTATTCAAAAAATCTACCTCACCACATCAACTGACAGGGAGAGACTCTGAAATCCAACATGTGAAATGTGCGCAAAACTGTGCTTCATGCAGGTGTCCTTGTAAGAAAGACTAGAGCCTCTGCCTCTGATAAGCTTTCGCTACATACCTCAACATAACGGGTTCAACGATGTCCTCGCCCAAAAAGGGCAACCATCGTCTTGACATGTGCCCCTTCAATGCCCCAAAATAACAGTAGCGTATTCAATAGTTCCCTAGCTCTTATACGGGAGCACGACTCCAAGCATTGGTTCATGCATTGCCCACGCCTCTGAGCACGCTGCTTGGCCTCGGCACGAGCGGCCGATGCTGCTGAGAGACCTGTTCGTCGCTGGACAGTTGCTCATTCTGGCTTGCTGCTACGGAACAAGGAAACCACATTACTTACGATATGCCCCCACATTTTGGTCTCAATTACTTTAATGCTTGACAGCAACCTAGTCTTTCTTGGATGCGAGTGGTCAGGCTTCGGGCTTCGGCGCAGAGGAGATTGGGTTGGCCAGGCCATGTCTGGACTTCACAGGACTTAGGCTAGGTGCAACCTGTGAGTAGAATTTTCCGTCTCATCACAACTACATAAATCCATTGGAGTAGGAAGCATTGCGTTCACCTGTCTCTCGTTCCTTCTATGCCCGGCAGATGCTTGATGTACTGCAGCCTCAAAAGGGGCCACAGCTACCCAAGTCAACTTCACAAGCAGAAAGTTTAGGGTTTAGGGCCTAGTATACAGGATTTAGGGTTCAGGGCTTAGTATATTAGGATTTAGGGTAGAGTCCTACGGTGGATGGAGGAAACCTTGCACCACCTCAAATAGCCCATACCCCCACGATTACAATATTTCCAGGATCCTAAGTGGTGCCATATTTCATCCATGCACCGCCAGGTACCTGGACCCAAGCACAAGCGCCAAAGCTTACAAGCTTGATCCTTCCATCCGCACACAAAGGTGATTCCATAAATGTATAATGCAGATCCCAAGTCGACTTTACCCTAGGGTCCCCTTCATCCCGGCCGCTGCTTGTCAAGCATTCCCTTGCTCACCATGTTGGCATGCCCTATGCCCCAACATAGATATACAGGGAGAACCTGCTCCTGAAGGCACGTGGCATGTATCCGACCTAAACCCTGCAAATTTCATTTCAATGCGCCAGAAAGGCATCAACCCATTCATAGAGTCCTACACGACAATCTCGCACTCGATTCAACCCTCAGTTATCAGGCGGACACTACTTTGAAGGACCCTGCGGTGACTAACGGATTAGAGAACCTACTTACAAAGGGCTATAATGGGCTTGTTGAGGGGACATACTGTTGATGGATGGAATCTTGCACCACCTTAAGTCCTTAAAGTCCTAGGAATTACAGTAGTTTAGGGCCCCTAGGTGGTGCAAGATTTCCTCCATCGACAGTAGTATATTGCCCAACTCCAGGGTCCCTCAAAAACCTAAACCCTAAACACCCCGTTCCCATCGTCTGCCTTGTTCCACTTTGCGGCTGATGGAAGACCTGCAGGCCAGTCTGTCTTGGGATCTTACAGATCCAAGAATTGATGGCCTGGTGTTTTCAGAGATATTGGTAGGTTCCCTCAATAGAGGGGACCCTAATATATACCCTGAAATACTATAACCCTGATTATTGGGACCCCCGTATGTTGTTCTGCTGCGGAAAAGCGCCCTTCTGGTCCAACATGTGAGATTGAGCGTGGACTAGTGAAAGAAGGGCGTCCGGTCCAGAACGCAAACGTGATTTCGGTCTAAAGAAATGAAGAACGCTCCCAATTCTGACCTCCGTAGGTCTCATACTAGTCAGGGGCTCAGGGTCAATTCCCGTATGAAGGATTAGACCTTCCTTTTCACAGAGACTGCGTGAAGCAGATCTCTCAGAAACTTCAACTCAGCATGTAGGCTGCTAAACTGGGCTGGCGGCATGAGGAACATGTCATACCTAAGACCTGAAACCGGCAAATCTGAGCCTGAACCCCCACAAGCAAGTGAAACCTCAGTACCAGCACGATCATAACGTTGACATAGAATGGGATGACAATAGTGTGACATCAAGCAAAGACTTCTAGTTCCATGACCTTACCGTACCCCAATATATACCCTATTGTAATATGATAGTTTCCATCTTCTTTTCCATTATCCCTGTATAACCCCTTCCTTTCCATTATCCCTATGTAACCCCTACTAATCATGCCCAGTTAGACAGTAAGACTTGTCATGCCATCGGCCTCGAAACCAGTGATGGTGCCAGAGGAGAGAGTCTGGCCGGCAGGATAGTAAGGATTCTTGCGATTTCTTGCCCTTCTTAACGGTCTTCTCACTATGCAGCTACTGCTGATGATCTTACTGCCATTGCTGTTTCAATTGCAGCCACTGCGATTGAATGTTCAGGCTACTGTCTGAACGAGCTCAAACGAGACACAAACAGCCACTTGATGCAAGTATACGCGTGCGAAACCCGAGGATGAATCTCAGCACCGCTGTGGGAAGAACTCAAACGAAATCGTGCATAACTTTGATGCACGCGCGAAACTGCCAGAACTTGCAAGGTGTCAGATGGCTTTCTGTGTGTGAAAGTTTCCATCCGCAGTATGATGTGGGACCTCTTCGTACCATTGCGGCCGCTTTGCAGCACAGTGGACGATGCTTGCTCCGCCGAAGTCTGCAACACCTGCATCCGTGAGATTCGTGCAGCAGTCTCATATTCACGTCCTTCCTTGTACCTGTACCTCCTGCCAAGACTCAACATGTTCTTCCATAGCTTGCGATGTTATGTCATTTAAGCATTTGGAATTGCGATTATGGCTCATAGTGATCTTGAAACGTCCTGTTCACAGCAAAGCCACTTGTGCATCCACGACGTGTTCACACTGCGTGAGTATTTGTTTTTGCTGTCATCGTTCTCAAGGATGTGTAAGTCGAAAGAACTGGTGCGCAAGCTGGCACAAAAGACCCTAGAGACAGCATATGTTTCCTCAAGGGTTCCAGTACCCAATAAGGTGTAACTTGGGATTTGGTGCAAAATGATTGCAGTACTGGTTCTGGGGATTTTTTGCACCTTGGGTGCTTGGACCATCAAGGTTCTAACAACTCGCACCTTCGAATATCAAATCTTCCCACTGAGGATTCTGAACACATGAAAGTGCACATAGATATATATATATATATATGTAATATCAGACAAAGGGTGCTTGCTACTAGAGGTAGGGATTGCCATGACCTGGTCACGACAGATTATCTCCACCTAGGGCTGAGTAGCGCTGAAGCCATTGAGAACTGAAGCTTTCTGGGGCCACCAGTCTGCCTCTGATTCCCCAAATCTAGCAAAAAGGCTCAACACTCTGTTGCACCTGAAACCCTCGAAAGAAGTCGGCCAATGCTCCCACAGCTTGCAAAAGCTGAACTTTCCGCATGCAGACTGGCCCAATGTCGCGCAAAATAAGGACCCGTCACGTGTCGAGTGGGTCTGGCCGACAAACAGCCGATGCTTGAGAACCATGAAAGGTAAGCTTCAAGTCACCAATAGTCCGACCATTCCGCCATGGTGCTGCTGAGTCTGAGGGTCTTACAAAAGCCCAGCTTCGGAAACTCAACCCTAAACCCTTCTGCCAAGCCTCACTTCCAAATTGGCCATACAGCAGGCATAGCATCTGCAATGCTTCCCAAACCTTCCAGCTTACTGGTGGTAGGGCATGAAGGGCTTAGGGCGCAGGAATGGCATTTAGGGTCAGTTCAGGGTCAGCAGAAGGGGTTCTATGGGGCCGCCGTAGGATCCATTCCTTCCTTCCCTACTAACCATCCATAAGCTAAAGATGTGGTAGATCGCATAAGTCCCGGTTGTTCAAATATGTAGGAACATACCGAAAGGAGACTACTCGCAATATGAGCTATAGTCTAAACTCCTAGTATCCCCGTTAATAACCCCTATAGTAGTCCCCTAGATAATCCCCCATATAACTCCCTTTAAGGAGTTTAGACTATGGCTCATATGGTGTTGGTCCAAGCAAGCTGTTCTGCAGGGCATCTGGATTTTTGACCTTCGTAAGTGGTCCTGAGGTGTGTGGGGTAGGTCAATCTGTGCAGAAATCTTGTTAATGCAGACTGTCGATGGTTGACCTGGTTGGCTTGTAAATGTTTTTTTGAATATCTGTGCTGCTTTGAGTGGGATTTGCTAGATTTAATACGCGAATTACTTTCAAGTTCAGAATCCGACACGAACTATGTTGAGAAACTGACATGCGGGAGCCTGACACATTCGTAGGCAAGGCCTGTCATTGAAATGATTTCGTCAGAATGGGGCAATCAGCAAAAACAATCAACTTGAGCGCGTTGCGGCCCCCAACCTCGAATCTCAAAAACAGCTAGTTGTACGTCATATTCGCTCCTGGACACAAACTGTTTGTCACACACAAGGGGGACAAAGCGCTAAGCATGTGGGATTTCAACTTCAATGCTGAAACCTCACATCCCAAACCTGCGTCTCGTGCGCAAGCTTTCTGACAGGAGTATTTGAAGCTAATTCCTCCCCCTTCCATCATTCAGGCTGCCTTTCCTGTCTCCGAGAGTGTCCTGTTCAAGGAGAACGATGCCTGCGTGCAATTGCGAGACATAAGTCAGCTAGCACACAGCAAGCCTTGCAGGCAGGTGTTTTCGGTAACATGCTTCCTTGCAAAGACTCCGAGAGATACACTCAAAGCGCACATGGCGTGGAAAAGAGCTCAAGATGTTGACGCCGGACTACACATGGCGCAGGATCAGAGCTCAGACAGGCACTGCCTGCCACGCCAGCAATCAGCAATAACATGCTGGATAAAAGGCACTCCTGGCCATGTCACTATGAAAGCCTGGGAGGATTGAGAAAGTCCGCCAGCCAGCAAATTTGCGGGGATCGCAGGACTTCTACAGAACTCTCAAAATCGGGCACCCTGAGGCACCACAGGTTATGCTGGGATTTATGTCGGGGTGCCTTTCAAGGATCATATGAAGACAATGCTGGCAAACTCGCGTGGAAACTCCTACAGCCTCATATATATGTATATCTATATGTACATGGTGGCTTGCCACAATTTGGGCACCTTTTCGGGGATCCCAATACTCAAATTACGGTGTTGATTTTTGGTAGGTCTATGTCAGCGTTCCCCTTATTTATCATGGAAACTGCCCGTTTTGCGCAGGGCCTAGGGTCCTTTACATAGGCCACCCCTCTTTCAAGACACCCGCGCGCGTGAACCCTAAACCCTAAACCCTAACCCTAAACCCCAAACCTCTAAACCCTAAACCCCTAAACCCCAAACTCAAAACCCTAACTCTGGTAATACTGGTAGCAATTCAGGCCTTCATATCCCTAAACCCCAAATCCTAAACCGCATTTTATGGAGACCTCAAAGGCCACACGGCTGAGCGCCCTTCCCGACGGTCTTCCCACAAGCTACGCGGAAGCAAGTCCAGGCGCCCTAGCCTTAAGTGATCTTGCGCTTATAGGGAACTTATAGGGGTTATGAAGGGAACATATGGGGATCAGAACGGTATTTTGACTGAGATTCTACATAATTACATATGTATATATATACACTTATACATATATGCATATATAAATATATGGATCGCATCGGAGGGTTCATGCGTGCGCGGTTTTCGTGTGGAGACTAGCCAAAGGAAGTTGTTCCAAAATATTTCCTGAAATGGAGGAACCCATCTCGAAAGCTGTGCTGGAAGACGAAGTTCAAAATGGGGATTAGCAGTATACTCATTAAAGTATGCCTCAAACATGCGAAGTTCTCAAAATCATGCGCTCAGAATCCTGCGTAACCCACATCAATGAACCTTTTGTAATCTCAGTGATTCCGCAAGGTCCCCAACTTCCCCCCATGTTAAGCAAAACCCCATATGTCAGCAAAAGCCCAGCCGCATCTTCGCGACCAAGTCCTGGTCGCCGCCCTGCAGCGCATTGTATACGAGAATGGAATCGACATATCCAAACTGGCCTTTGTCTGAAAGACTACTGGCAAAGAGGTACTGCCTGATTGCATCATGGGAAAAGTCACCTTTCCTAACATCAGAAGCCCCCTGCCCGCTTATACAAAACATTTGTTCAAGATACAAGGTCTCTTGTAGCGAATGCTTCATAGTATGCGGCGGGAGGGTGTTATACATTCAGAAAAATCCTAAGGCCTCTACAGTGAGGCTTAAGGCTACCAAGTTGCGGCCGTTTCCGATCTCGATGCCCCCGTCTGCAGTCACCATGTCTAAATATATTGCATGTGGAAGGGTGCACCTATTCCACACAGTATCCAGCACGGTCTGCACATAGTAGTTGGTGAATCTCGCAGCGTGGTCCAGCCTCCAGGGATTGTTTTCCATTCCGGGTACATCCTCCAATTTGCTTTTGGGAAGTGTGTCACCGAACAAGTTGATCATGCCGCGCACTCCTTGAGGCAGAATCTGCTTCACAAACGCCCCTTTGTCGGCGCTGTTAGCAAGGGAGACGAGGTGATACTTGCCGTCCCTCAGCCTCAAGTTGCTGAAGAACTCCAAGGACTCGAGGACTGGATCACAGAAGCTCCCGGGTAGGTGGTTCTCAATCACCTGTGCTGCATCCAATGCTTTGCTGCAGCGCCCTGTGAACTCAGCCCAGTCAGAGCAGATCAGGACCACCTGTTTGCCGGAGCCTACAAGATCCTTCAATGGCGTGCTGTCCAGGGGCGTGACCTGGTGGTCCACCACAAAATCACCAAAAGTGTGAAGGATCTGCCTATAGAACTCCTGCTTTTTGTTGGCGGAAACGTCAGGGTACTGCTCGTTCCCCGTCTCGGTCTCATTCCCATGCCTAGACAGCCAGAGGACCACGACCTCGTCTGGATGTTCCTGCAACCACGTGCAGATCTTCTCCAAGTAGAACAAGGCTTCTCTCTCAGTCTCCATGCCGTGAACCCCCACCCACCGGTCGCGAGAATAGATGACCCGGAAGTCAAAGAAGCGGATGCCAGCAGAAAGTTGGGCCTCGATGTCGATCTTCTGGCAGGCGCAAAGCTTACGCACCTCGGTCATCGCACCACGGTTCAAAGGCTCCTCTCCCAACGGCCCCAAATTCGGAATGGTGTCACCGATGGCCGGGTGGAGACCAAGATCGTAGGTCAAGGAGTCGTGTGTGCCAGGCAGGCATAGGTTATACAAGGTAAGGTCACCAATGGATGGCATCATATACCTCATCCACTTCTGAAGGAAATCTGGTCTGCCGACGTCGCTCCCGCTCCTGTCCTTTGGTGAAGGCAGCTGTCGCAGAGGCGGTAGCCGGAAGTGACGGACCTCGCAGCTGCAAGAATGGTAGAAGCCCGCTAGGGACCTGGAGTGCTTGGCCATGTAGACAATGCCCTCGTGGTCTGGGCCAAAGCCGCAGGTGGCATTATCGAAGTCGTCAGAGTTTCGGATGAGATCGAGATCAAGCTCCTTCACAGCCTGTGGCAGCTCCGATTGTCGCACTCTGTCGGAAAGCGTCGGCTGCGGATGAACCAGCCATTTCGGCAAGAGGTGCAGCGGCATGTTTGCTGCAGAGTGGCTTTTGAGAGCTGAACGCTTGAGCATGGGGCAACGGTCGTTCGCTTGCTGGCAGGCCAAAGAAGCATGTGTGCAAAGGATTGAGTAGGTGCTTCAAGCTGCAAGCAAGATGCTGCGACATAACAACCTCTATAGACCTCTAAGTATTCCCAACTCCCACTTCGTGCTTCATGTGTTCCATGTGATTCCCCACTCGTCAAGCACCGGTGATATCCTGCCTCATCCACCGCCACTTTGCCATGAGCTCCGGCTCCACTGCAACCGGCCCGGCGCAAGATTCCAAGAAGTTCTGCACGAATGCTTTAGGGCTGGATGGGCATGCTGTCTTTGGTTTACGGGTTCGAGAGGTACAGGAGTTAGCAGAAAGCAGCCACGAAAACCGCACTGCTGGAAATTGTGGTGTTTCATGGCGCTTCTCAGAACAGAGATACCTTCGGCGCACCTAGAGAGATAGGACTTTCTCAATTCGCGGGGAGTTGCTGGGAATTGCACGCCCCCCCTTCCCAAGATGATATAAGGGCAAGCCTGGGAACCTCGCGTGCGTACGGCCTGCAAATGGACGGCCTTTTAAGGGTTGTACAGAAATCATTTCGGGAAGCGCCTATGCACATGACATGGAAGGAACATGCAGGGCATGTAGAGCATAGGATGTAGTACCGTGACGGGCTTGGCCGAGGAAGCCAATCTACGAAGCTGCAGAATTTCAAGAGGCACTAACTGGGACATCTCTAAACCCCAAAGGGTTTGGAGTTTAGGATTAATGGTCAAAGCCTATGTTTCCCAAAAAATGATTGATTTGCTCAGCAGCAGGCTTCTGGTACCTAAGTGCCCCCCCGCATCCCCGCAGTAACATCTTCAACCTCCAAACCACCGCCCTGAAACTTGCAACTACGACTTGAAAGCATGTTAGGCAAAGTTGGCACGGCCTGAACTGCCGTATCCTAAACCAAGCACTCAGTCATCTGTGATCCCTGCCTAACCACCACAACACATTTCCCTTCCCTGCTCACCATGGTTCATGCTGACCTGCAAGCGAGTATGGTAATTCCACATTTGGGTTTACCAAGACAGCTTTTGTTGAAGATTCATATTGTGCCCTTTGCAGACTCTAGGACTTGTTCAGCTTGCACACTCTCCGACCCAGACTTGGAAGCACTGCTGAAATCACATTTTTTTCTACTGTGTGGCTGCTTTGCATAATCTCTATAAAAAAAAAAGAAACAACAACATTGAGTAACCTAATCTCGTCCAAAAGAAGACCCTGTTGGATCCAAACTTGGAGGTTTCCAGAAATTGAGGAGCCCCTGTTTGGAAGCTTTGGAAATCCTTAAAACAATGCTCGTCGTCTTTTGCGGTATATCTACATGTATCAGGATCCCCTAATGTATGGAAACCTCCATTTGGGGGGTGGGGCTACCACATTACTGGGTTGCTTTTAAGGAACTTAAATTAAGTTACCGTAATGGGTATATATAGGAAATATAGGGTTTCCCCAATATAGTAACTTATTTTAAGTTCCTTGATCCCTGTATTCCCCCAGTTTCCATTTCATTTTCCATTTTCTTTTCCATTTGATTCTCCATTATGGTGGATCTTGACAGCAACCCAGATTATCATATTTCTGTTCATCCATGTGCACTCCTTCCCCCACTTTGAGGCCCTCGGAGCTCTGCGCGATCCTGAAGGGAGCCCAGACAAAGCAGTGGTTGAGGCTTAGGGTCCAAGGTTTAGGGTTTAGGATTTTAGGGTTAGGGTTTTAGGGTTAGGGTTTTAGGGTTAGGGCTGAAGGTTAGGGATGAACTCCTCGTGGTGCCATTCAGCAAGTTTCAGAACATGAAGCCAGTCATCTTGCATTTCTATAAAGAGCTCCTAATTCTGGGAAACTCCGATTTACTTGTTTCTGAGTCACGAAAGCCCAGCACTTTTGATGACAAAACCAAACTGATGATTTTTCGGCCAGAACACCGGTTTAGGGATCAGGGTTTCCGGTCTTTGGGCTTCACCTGTGTGCGGCTTTTGCGGCTTTACAAAGCAATGACGTCTTCGTCTTTCTGGCTGAGCATTTCTCAGGTTGAGGGTCCCTCTATCTTTATCACCATAATCACTACTACTATGTCGTTACGAGTAATACGTTGACTACTGCTATTATTACGATGACGAATACAAGAATTAATATGATTGCTATTCTCATATATATATACGGTACTTTCCCCAAATAGGGGAACCCCAATGTAGTCCAAAACATAATATAATCCTTTTTATTGGGACCCCCAAAAGGTACCCCTAATTTTGGGGAACCCCCCATATAGCAAGAGAAGAAGCGTGCCTAATTTGGGGTGCGTGGAAGGGGGGATGGCTAGCCGGCCCAAGAAAAAGTAAAAAAAAGACGTGAACGGAATCTGCAGATGCTGTCCCTGGTTTTTGAGGCCCATTGCTATATGAAACTATCCCTCTTGTTTTCTTCGATTTAGGGTTAGGGTTGAGGTGTTTAGGGTTTACAAGCCACAGGACGACTGGCGTTGCGTGTCTCGTCACATGCAACCCTTGCAAAGCACTTCTTTCAAACCAAGGACTTACTCAATCTCAGCGGCCTTGCAAGACTTGACGTCAGATCTGATGAAGCCGCGGCAGAGGGAGCAGGCTCAGCCTGAGAACTTAGCCAGCACGCAGCCAGAAAATGATAGTGCGAGTACTGCTGTATGAGGATGGTGTTTGCTTCTTCTTCTTCTGCTTACTGTTGTTGGTGGCGGCGGATCCGCTGGCAGCGGTGGAGGTGGCGACGTCGGCGGTGGCGGTGGCGCCGTAGCAGTTGTCATGTAATGAGATATGAACAACGCATTGTAAGCATGAACGCTAGGGTTATGAGCTGCATGCAAAGTGGTGCGGCTGCTTTGCGACAGAGGCACGGCTTCTTCCACAGCAGCAGTCTTCAATGCCTGCAGCTCTACGAAGCCCATTCTAGAAAGAGCACTGTCCAAATTGTGGCATGGATTCCAACAGCTCGCGAGATTTTCACTGCAGCTGTATCTTTAGAGCACGACTTTGTCGTCTATTGAACTAAACTCCGGAACAGAAGATCTTGGGGTCTTCACGTGAAAATTCAAATCGCATATCCTCCGCCTTTTCACCCAGCCCTCCTCCCGGACTGGCACCAAAACCTACCATCTTCAGAAGCAGCACTTACAACCTGCAAAACCAGAAGAACACCCCAAGGCTCGAGGATTCAAGCCCGCCAGCTATTCCTATATTCTGACCAGTGCTGCGATACGCTGGCTTAAGAAGGGCTGGCTGCATGCTGTTCCCGAGGAGTTTCGTCAGCTGCCGGCTCATGGCTATTCATATTCTTCGAGTGTTTAACCGCTGCCACAGCGACTGCTTGTGCCCGGCCTCACCCCCTAAGTGCCCATACAACAGGCACAGCATCAGCAATGCTGCCCACACCTTCCAGAGGTTCGGCGTTTGGTCGGAAGTCTTGAGGCTTAGAGCTCAGGTTTTAGAACGGGCATTGGTTCAGGGGGGTTCAATCGTAGGGCTAGCCCGCCGGTAGCTACACATCCAAAACAGCATCCACCTTTTCTCGTGGCCCGTGCGATGCGGAGGCTTGACTGTCCTAGGCATGGACAGCAGTTGTCCCTGGAGGCCTGGATGTTCCACAATACCCCTGTCTCCTAAGCCCATTCCAGTCCCTTTCGACACCAGACCTACAGAAACCTGATTATTTATATCATTCTTGTACCATTGTTACCATTGCTGTTGTTATTATCAGTACTTTCTCGACTACCATCATTATTCATATTGTTGTAATCTCGCAACTCTTGGTGCCTTGCCGACAAATATACTTTCCTGGCTTGCCTGCTACTTGACCTGCTTTGCTGTCACTGACTTGCCCCTGTTTGCCCTGAGTCGGCAGAACAGCATCACTGCCCAGAATCACCCTAAGCCCTAAACCCTAAACCCTAAGCCCTAAACCCTAAACCCTAAACCCATTGTTTCCAGACAACCTTGCCCCGGTGAAGCCGAAGATCCAACATGTAACCCATAAAAACCACATGCACGTTATCTGGGTTGCTGTTAAGGAANNAATGAAATGGAAAATGAAATGGAAGCTGGGGGAATATAGGGATTTAATGAACTTTAATTAAGCATAATGGGTATATATAGTAAATAATAGGGTTTCCCCAATTTAGTAACTTAATTTAAGTTCCTTATCAGCAACCCAGGTTATGTCAGGTCTAACCCCGAAGTCAACCTTCACGCGGTGCACCCCTGACATATGTGCAGCATTTCGCCTGGAAGTTCCGAGCCATGACTCCGGCGTCCTTGGCTCGAAGGACTTTATGGACCAACATACAGGTCGTAGGGAGGGGTAGACGCGTCGACTGCAAGGAAAAAAGTTCAAGATACCTGGGCTCTATTTACTTGCAGATTGTTTGCAGAAAGTTTTTAGTGGCTGTCTGCAAAAGGGACAACTAGGGTATATATATAACCCCAATATAGCAGTTTCCATTTTCTTTTCCATTATCCCCAAAGAACCCCAATATAGTCCCTATAATATTTCCAATTTATGCTCCCAGCCTGAGGGTCTTTCCAGGGGCTGTTGTTTGGGTTGCTGTTAAGGAACTTAATTTAAGTTACTATATTGGGGAAACCCTATTATTTACTATATATACCCATTATGGTAACTTAATTTAAGTTCCTTAACAGCAACCCAGCTGTTTGGTGCATGGGTACCTAGCCATAAGATGCGAAAAGACTTATCAAATGAGAAACCTTCCAGAATTTGTTGAAGCTTGGCTTTCAAACTCCGCAGATCCAAGCCCTTCCGCAATCCATCCTGAAAATTCAATTCTAAATGAGGTAGGGGCTGTCAACAAGTGCATGTGTCTATATCGCATTGCACTGCCCATGTAGGAGGGGATTTGAGCTCCAACACCCCCTGTGAAAACGTGCTAGCCTGAGGCTCGTCCTGGCTGCCTGCCCTTTCAACAACGAAAGCTTCTTCGAGCCACTGTCCTCATACTTCCAGCGATGCAGCATTGATGATGCCGAATACTTCGTCACGCCAAATTGGAGTGCGGGAATGAATTCTCGGAACCATAACACGGATTCACCCGCAGGACTTTGTACGAGATACTATAGGGACCCCATTTCCGAACTAAGTACGACTTGAACCCCTTCGGCCCTTAGCCAGTGCTGCTCCGCAACCTGCACCAGCTTCAAGGCGCAATCAGGGTGCACTGCGCTGGAGCCACAACACTGCAGCGGGTTCCCTAACATCGGAAAATATCCACGGTGCATGGAGGAAATCTTGCACCACTTTGGACAGCGATGCTACTGTAATTTTTGGATCTAGGCTATGCAAGGAGGTACAAGATTCCCTCAATCCAAGATGGATCTTGCAGGACTATTGTCCAGGGTTATGGGTCTCCTGAAGAGGAATTCTGAAGGAGAAGCCTTTGATTAGATCATGCCAAGACAGTTCAACACCTTGCTACCCAACCTTCCCTAGAGTCTACGTAGCACGACATGAACCACAACTTGGCTCACAAGGTAGATGTGGGCGTGTTTGGGGCACTTCTCATGACCATGTGTTTATGAAGGGGGACCTAGCTCTGCTAAAAACACTGCGTTATTAGGTCCTAAGCCTGCAGTACCGAAAGCCTGACATACAAAGCTAAGCCCATGAATGAGTCCTGCCCCCAACTGTCGTGCCCGCAGATGCAGAAATGCACTCCCAAACAGCCTCCTGGTCTTCTCTTGCATTCTGGAGCTGCGTCAGGCCTGATGTGCGACCCGAGTGCTTAGACCCTATGGGTCTAAAGAGGCGGTTTAGGGGCTTTAGGGTTAAGGGTATCTACCTCATTATAGTAGTTTCCATTTTCCATTATCCCTATATAGCCCCAATATGTACCTTATTATAGTAGTGTCCATTCTCTTGGCCACTATCCCTATGTAACCCCGATGTACCCTATTAAATCAAATTGATGCTTGAGGGCTCTCCGGGATGAGGGAAGGGATGGTTCGACAGAAGTAAGTCATTACAGTCTTCCTGACACAGGGAAGTGTGGAGGTTGCATGGGTAGCCAAGAGCTCGCAGAATTTTCTGGCCAAGGGCAAGGATGACTTATCGGAAGTGTTAGAGCACTATCGTAACTATAGGGATCCATATCTAGAGGGCGCTCCATCCCAGCAACAGAAAACAGTCTGGCAAGAATCTGGTCTTATCACTATGGAGGTGTGCATGAGACCCAGTCCAATTTTGCTCACATCATCTCACACCAAAATTTAGTGTTTTACTCTTATCGCCTTGGAAGAAGAGCTTGGACCTGTTCGCTTAATTTCAATTTATCATTTGCCCACCCAAGGGGTATGCCTTGCAAGTGGGCTCTATGTCAGTTGTGGCTAGCAAACGTGGCACGCAACAAAAAAATAAATGTTCTTCTAGCCTCCATGCTACACCGATACTCCTCATCAATGCAGCATGGCTCTGGGAAGTCTTTGATGACTAAGGTCATCCTTTGGTTATCGTCCTGCGATGTTTTTCCTGGGGCTTTGTGGATGTGGTGACGAGACCAGACATGACCACTGCTCAAAACCCGAGTCCCTGCATGTCCCCGCTATTACTAAGTTACACTTTAATCTCCAAGTAAAATTTCAAGCTTAGAGCACTGCATGATACTTTGGAGCAGTCACAAAAACAAACCAGACTCAACGCAAGACTCCCAACACATAATTCACCCTCTCACTGGAGCCTTGCGTGTTCCAAGCTGCAAGCCCTTGAATCATGCATCCCGCGCTCCAGGGCCCTAAAGTCCCTCAAGGTCCCCTACCATGATCCCTGCGGTGAGTGATGGGCGATGGGAAGTCTCGGGATCAGAGCGAATATACATTGCTAAGCGTGACCTGTTCTCAGAAACCCCATGTGGATGCTTCATAAAAGGGTTTTGGCATGGCCTTGGGAACCCTAGGGATATCTGAATCACACGCGAACTAAGGAAGTGCCTATAAAAGAGACATCTTCCGAAGGATGGCTCTAGGCTGAGGAGGCGTCCGTCCCGAACCTTGGGGATGACGAGGACGTGCACCGGAGCCTTCCAAAGGTTACCATATGGCCAGTTCTGGGGCATAAGTGAATCATATTCCCAACTCTGCAGGCTTTCACACCACGATTGTTGAGCATGGGCTTTCATGCCAGGTCTTGCGCCCGGGTTGCTTCACGGACTTGAGTCATGGGGGCGAGTGGTGCCCAGGGATTGCTGCTGGCAACCGGACGGCTTGACACCTGACGTGCTGCCTGAAAACACTACAGCATTTCGGTATTCCACCTTTCGATGAACCATGAGATACTGCCCTGAAAACCGAAAGGGCACGTCAACAAGCACCAACTCCCCCTTATCTCCAACGTGTTCTTTGAGTCAACACAAAAGATAGCTCGGCCAAAGTGCCTATGTCTGGGTGACCGTCCCCAGTAGATACCGTGATACCAGCCGGATTCCCAAGTCCCAAAACTCTGACTGATGAGCCATAAAGCCTGCGGACTCAATCCCGAAACCCACCGTTGCACAGCACCAATTCGCAGACACTGCGCCTGCGGATTTACGTCCCGGAATGCCAATGCCCGATCGTCCTCTTTTTTCCCAGTCTGGGCGGTGTAGGATTTGGAGGAAGAGGATTGTTGGCAAGCTTAGGGTTCGTATGTCTAAGCTTTAGCCTGGATTTTTTATCCAGCCTGCACGAGCGGTCAACAATTGACCACACATGCAGACTGGGTAAAACGCTACTGGACTCTGCAGGTGCTCTGGAACCTGGAAGCTCTGAACATGAAACTGTTGATGGGAGTCATCTGGGATTTCCCAAAATTAGGGGTACTGTTTGGGGGGTCGCCATAATAATAAAGAATATAATATTTGGGGGTCTATATTGGGTCCCCCTATTTTGGGAAGCTACCATTTGGCATAACCGTGCAGATACTAAAGTGCCAAAGCTTCAAGAGTTCCGTTATCAGGCAGGACTGCTTCCATCAACAACAGGATCTAGATACCATGATGCGCTGAACAGCTGAATTTGCAGGAGATTTAGAGCCCTTTCAACAGCATTCCCGCACCCCGAGCCCTGTAGCACTAAACCCTACCTTCGCAGGCGCCTCAGAACGCAGCCAAAAGCAGCTTGCAAGTTTCTCACAGCTTTAGCGGGTTTCTCAAAAAAGGGGGTGTCCTATATACAGGGATGTTCAATCATCATGGTGGTCTTTATTATGGGTACTACTGGGATGCGGAAAAACCACTGTAATAGTGGGTATAGTAGGAAATAAGAGAACCCTAATACGAGCCTTGTCTAAACTCCTAGTATCCCCCTTAATAAGCCCTGTAATAGTCCCCTATAGAATCCCCTATGATACCCCCCTTTTTGGAGTTTAGACTATAGCTCATATAATCCGGTGGGGGGTCCACCTAATCAACGACCTCTGAGATATCCAAGGTTTGGAGGCCACCTGAAGATAACATCACGGCGAAGATAACAAAATTAAGCCCTTCTTACTAAAATTGAACCCCTAATGTTGAACACTCCCAAAAAAAGGGGCCCTATGTACTGGGATCATATTCAGTACTACGGCTGGGGGGGCGCATCTAATATGAGTATTGCTGCGGTGTTTTGGGGTAAGCACACAAGGTTCGAATGGCTTTCGGAACCTACCCCAGGCAAAATCTTAAGCAAGCGAGTGGGCCAAAGCACTTGGGTCCTCGAACACAATCTTGGAGGGGATCTCCTCAGCATGTGCGAGTCATCCAAACTCATTGGGGTTGCAGGTTGTCAGGGTCATGGAAGGAATATGTAAGGACTCATGCAACTTTATAGGGAGTGTTGGACTATAGCAGTGTTTCTCAAACTTGCGGGCCACGGTACTGTAGTTGGCCACGAAATTGATGCTAATGTGGGAAGAGGGGGTGGCCGCTCAGTTCAGGTCATGTCACGTAATCATGGCCTGGAGCGCTCAACACTCAAAATGATGCCCCATGATGCCCTTAACTCCAAACGCCCGAAGTGCAAAACCTAAGCTTTCAACTCCCAACCCTTGAAACCCTGGCTGACCTCGTGGGAAGCTTAGGTGGAGTGATGCAAAGTCCCCTGCTGATAAAGCATGCAGGCTTAATTCCTGGGAAAAATCTGAGGAGTTAGTTGAGTTCAGGGATCTAGCGGCGGTTTCCCAAGCTCTCAGGTATACCATCCTGGAGAGCGACCTTTTCTTGGTAAGTGCTTGGCAAGGCTTGCTTAGTAGGGTATACAGAGATTGTGTAGGGATACCCAGACCCCCAACAGGATCTAAAAATTAGATCCCTTAGAGCCATAGGGGAAATTATATAAGGATTATTTAGGGGTTATAATGGGTCTATATAGGGGATCTTGTTTTTAGATCCTCCCATGAGTCTGGAATGCTATTCCCGTCATTCCCTACCAAGACCCAGTAAGTCTTGCCCGTCCTTGCGAATGATCTTGTCGAAGATTGTCTCAGGTGCCGTGTCCTTTGTCCTGCTGTTTCACTCCCAAGCTCGAGGGCTTCAAATCAAGGTTATACAGGGCTTATATATTGAGTATATAGGGATTATGGGGGTTATATAAGGATCATACAGGGATAATGAAAAGGAACATGGACACTACTGTTCATGGAACTGACCTTATCTTTGCGGCCAACGTCAGTCGCAAGAGGCGATGTGGACTTAGAAGCATCTTGAACTATCAGGAGAAATTCCCCCTTGGTCCTTGACCTTACCCTCATCTTGTGATCCAACGCTGTTCTCTTCCACCTTTGCATCCGGCCCTGCCTCCAACCTTGCAAGCCCTACAGATCCCCAGTACCCTTCAGAGTAGCCCTGTTTCCCCACACTTACGCAGACTCCCATCAGAAGGTAGCGGAACAAGACGAAATCACTGAACTGTTGTCCAAGACTTCCTAGTCCTCGGTTAGTTGAGAATGGGGAAGGGAGAAGGCCCTCATAAGAACACCCACATTCCCAACTAAGCCTGGATAAGAAGCCAAAAAGCCCTGAACCCTAAATCCCTAAACCTTGAACTCCTAAATGCCAGACGATCGTAAGTCGTAAACCTCTGAAAACCTAAACCACCCTAAAACCCTGAACCCCAGAACCCCTCAACCCTGAAGAAAATAGGATAGATCCCCAGAGCCTCCCAGAAGGACAGGTCCCCCGGAAGAAGGACCCTTAAACAGAAAGTGTAACGGGGCCCAGGGGTTCTTAGCAGATCTGGCAAATCTGGGGGCCGGTGAGCGTCTACCTGAAGCCCAAAACCCTGGGTTTTAGGGTTTAGGGCTTAGGGAACTTGAATTAAGTTACTGTAACAAGGACACCCCATTAATCACTATAGACTCATAGCATGGTACCTCAGATTAAGTTCCTTAACAACAACCCGGTGCATAATCCCAGTCTTCATTTCATTCCAAATTTGCTTTTCCACTCGATTCTCCATTATTGGAGGGCAAGACCCCTAAACCCTGAACCCTAAATCCTAAATAGTAGGTTCCACCTTCTTTTCCATGATCCCCATATGAGCTATAGTCTAAACTCCTAGTATCCCCTTTAATAACCCCTATAGTAGTCTCCTATATAATCCTCCATATAATTCCCTTTAAGGAGTTGAGAATATAGTTCATATCGCCTGATAAGGATCTAAATGATCCTATTCCTGGCGGCTTATGGACCTAAATCCCATACAGTCGTTTCGATATTCTTTTCCGTTCTCCAGGTATACTCCTCCTAGACCCTAAACCCTAAAACCCGAAAGCCTACACCCCTGAAACCCTAAAATCCTAAAGCCTAAACCCCTGAAACCCTAAACCCTAAAATCCTAAACCCCTATATTCGGGTGAAAAAGGTCCTGCCCTCCGCGGCTTCCTTGGCCAACTGCACCTGTCGAAGACGTCGTTTGGAAAATTTGTTTCAGGGTTTTAGGGTTTAGGGTGTCAGGGTTCGCGCATCAGAGTTTAGGGGTTTAGGGTTTAAGGGTTTAAGGTAGGAAAGAAAGAATATGGAGACTTCGGACCTACTTCTGAGCTATTTAGGGTTTGGGGTTTAGAGTTCAGGGTTTTAGAGTTCGGGTTTACGGTTTCCGGGTTCAGGGTTTAGGGTGTCTTTTGGAAGTACTGGGTTCGAAGCTGAAGTCAATAATCCATATAGGGCTACGTAGGGTTGTAGGAGATTGTATGCGAGATGTCTAGATTTATGAACTCCAGGGTCCAGGTACCTTTATAGCCTTGATTTCAGGATTGAGGGGTTCAGTTTAGCGCTCGGGTTTCAGGATTTAGCGTCTGTGATATAATGCACAAGGTTTAGGGAAATTAGGGTGTAAGGCACTATCCTGTGTGTATATATATATATGTATATATGTATACATTCACTCTGGCAGTGACGTAGATACCTAGGTATTCTGATAAGGAAGCCAGCAAGGCTAACAGGGCGGTACAAAACGGGGCCTCGTGCTAGGATAGCTTACTGGGCGGGTTGGTAGGGAATAAGGGAATATATAGGGTTTAGGGTTTGGGGTTTAGGGTTTGGGGTTTAGGGTTAATAGGGAATGAGGCAATATAAAGAGTTCAGGGTTTAAGGCTTAGGGTCCAGGATTCAGGGGTAGTAGGGAATAAGGGAATACATCGAACAGGGAATATGTGGGGATTATGTTCCCCTATTCCGTGCCAACCACCAGCAAGATAACTTAAGGAGCCTTGCGTGATACTTAGCTTACTGGATGTTATTCGGGCATGAAGGCACTAGAAAGTCAAGGGCCTGAGAAGCTCCTTGGGCAAGGAGTCCCTTGGTTATCGACCCCATCTAACAGGAATCTTCTATAGTCCAAACAACCAAATTCAAAGTGCTGTTGCCAGTTTGAGCGCTTTTTGAGAAGTGGGCTTCCACGGTGTTCATAGCAGCAGTACTGAGTATATTGAATGTTCTCACTATTACGGGGTGGGTGGGCTTCATACATGAGGGGGGTTTTGCAAGCACCTCAATGGACGGAGCTTTACTTACTTTAAGACCTCCTGGAGTCCTATGAACCTCCCCAGATGTTTGGGGTAATATCCCTGAACCCTAAATCCTAAATGGTAGTTTCCATTTTCTTGTCCATCATCCCTATATAACCCCTCTGACAGTGACTCTAACCCCTACATAGGGTTGAGGGGTGGGTTGACTGGAAAATAGAAGCCTGACACGCTGGACACACTGCATGCAGAAAATCTCTACATGGGTACGCTATACGCCCATATTCTATTTCATTCATCTTGGTCATTGTCCATAGCCGCCTGTAGCAAGTGGAATCAGTCTTGCAGGCCAACCCCCTAAACCCCAAACCCTAAATGCCAACCCCCCATTTGGGATGCCTCTGGCATCCCTTGAAAACCTTCATTTTGCGTTGCTAGAGGCAAAGTTAGAATTCCTTGAAACGTACCTGCTTCCCAAAAACCAACATACCCTGGAGTAGCAACATGATTCAGACAAGCTATCTGCCTGCTTATATCCCCAGAAAAACCCTGTATCGCCTATATGTTTCTATATATCCCCTGTTTACCCCTATGTATAACACAGGGGGAAACGCCAACCGGACAGACCACGAGATTGAGAGGCGTTATACAACCTTTTTCGCCTTACCCACATTCCCCGAAAAATGCGCAGGCCGTACTTGAACGAAGGTTTGAAATTTGTAGCACCTCCAATCACCCAAAAAAATCCAGAACTCTGCATGTTGGCACCTCATCCTTCTCCCCGCCACCTGGCTCAAACTTCAGATATGAGGGTCTCCCAAGATTATGGGTACTGTACCTTGGGGATCCCCCTTGGCTAGACAACTGCCTCCAACTCGTGCATAAGCCCTGCCTCCATTTCATGTTCCATGTGATTGTCCATTTGATTCTCCGTTCTTGGGGAATTATCCCTATATACAATCACATGAGCTATAGTCTAAACTCCTAGTATCCCCCTGAATCACCCCCAAAACCTATATAACCCCCTTTAAGGAGTTTAGACTATAGCTCACATGGCATCTGCAGAGTCTGCCACTTCAAGCACTCATACGCGCACATGCTGATATGTCGAAACGTGTACAAATCTTCGCGTTGCAAGAATGTATGCCATGGCGAAAACCATCCACACAGATCCCGTGGAAATCTTGTAGTTAGGTAGCTCATGGCACACCGCATGCTGCTGTGTGAGAAAAGGACCACGGGGCCCATCCCAGGGACAGCAAGCTTATATCCTCTTCTGAGTTGGCAGAGTGGAAGCCGAATCCAAAGCAAGTGCTCATGTACAGAGCTTCAAGCCTGCCATTTATACAGAACCCACTTCCACAACGCTTTCCGCTGCACGGCCAACTATACATTAGGTTCTTATTCTAGTGAGAATGGTTACAGACTACTCATTTGCCGAGGAGTTTGACCGCTTACGAAACCAAGGAATATCTTCACTTTCGCCCTGCCATAACTGTTGGTCAAAAGGCCTGCGAATCAAGCTTAGCTAAGTCTCCGGCTCATTGCAGGAAATGGGAAGAATCACTCGCCAGCTACGCCTAGCAGGCCTCCTGTCGAACCGAAATGTCACAGTAAATTCTTCTTGATTAATACTAAACACCCGACACCCGCCAGTATCAGAAATGGTCCTACAGCCCCGTAAACGGAGCATTCAAGATCGAGGGCGGGTGGCGGCTTCATCTTAGCAGGAAGGCATCAACCTTACTGAGGACACCGAAGCCCTAATCTACAATCTAAATCCCAGCTTCAGGACTAAAGTTGGGGCTACCTGCCAGGGGATCTATGCAGCCTAGCTGCGATATGTGGCCTGCCACTATAAGCCCTAAACCCTAAACCCTAAACCCTAAACCATAGCTCGAGCCTGCAGTCATTTGCCGGTAAAGTGACTACCAAGACACAACTGAAACCCCGCATCCCTCGCGCGTCCGCGGCTTAGGGGTTAGGGGTCTTAGGGGCTTTAGGGGGTTTAGGTGGTTTAGGGGGTTTAGGGGGTTTAGGGGGTTTTGGGGGTTTAGGGGTTTAGGGGGTTTAGGGGGTTGAGATTTTAGGGTTTAGGGGTTTTAGGGTTTAGGGGTTGGGGGTTATAGGGTTCGGGGTTTAGGATTTAGGGGTTAGGGTTTTAATTTAGGCTTTGAAGGCCACTGGGATGGCTATGTGATAGGACAATGTCGCAACTGGGGTAGAATTTGAAGGTCGTAGCTTCTACAAAACATGTATAACTGTATACCCCGAAACCCTGAACCCCGCATTGTATCACGACTCGAAAACCGGGACATAAGCCGGCCGTGCACTTTGAAGAAACCTCTTAAGGGCTAATAGCGTTGATATTCCGAACCTTTGCGGCACATTTTCAAAGCCTCTTACACCCACAAACTTGAAAGCAGCTTCTGCATCCAACAACTGAAACATACAACGAACCTAAACATACAAAAACTTATCTAGCTCACCGTTGGATCAAAGCGGAAATGCCGTACGGATACCCCAAGCGAAAGGCACAGGGCAGAAAACAGCACCAGCACAAATCCGACCTCTCGCCTGAGAAAAGATGAGAAGAAGAAGCCCTAAACCCTAAGCCCTAGATCATACCCTAAACCCTAAACCCTATAGTCAAGTTGCCATGCCTGTGCTTTTCACCCCAGCTCGTCTACTGGCTTCCATAGGACAAGACTACGGGCGGTATCGCGATCTGGTTGGAAGCTGAATGTCAGAACCGTCGCTCATATCTTGAGTACACCCAAGTTACATATGGCAGATAGTAGTTGATCTCACAGCACTACTTACACCTACAACTGTTTTTGAAGTCCCACACTCTAAGCCCTAAACCCTAATCACTTAGCAGGCAACCGCATCTTTCTCGAAATCCGGGCCACCTCCTGAAGCGCACCGTGTCGTGGTCAGCGATGCCTCGGATGTACCAGGATTAATGTCTAAAGCATGGCCCCTAGCATAGGCTCTTTATCCTGGGCTCCCTAAACCCTAAACACTATACCTCATAGACAGGCAACAGGCAAAGTTATTCAGGATCCCTCTAAAAACAGCCATGGGCTCATGCCCATACTTCCAAACACGGACTTGGGGCTGAAGGTTTCGGGTTTCGGAAGGCGTTTAGGGCGTAGGCAAGTGCACGGCTTCTAGGGGAGGGTGCAAAGTAAGTTCTTCGATTGTACAACCAGCAACCCCAGCCTAGTAACACTCTCCCCTCACAAGCATGTAACTACAACATGCTGCGCCCCAACTCTCTTTAGGGTTCAGGGGTTAGGGTCTTTGGGGCTACTGCATTGGACCCGCTTTTGCCTCGAAGGAGCTTCAGGTGGAATCCTGCACGCTGTTTGAATCGTCCCTGTGTATGGACATGTGGGAACCGGTTGGACACTCAAAGCTCCCAACGAGCGTATAAGTACTGAAGATAATCCCTTTAAGCCGAGTAAAAGCCCATAAACCCCAATAAAAACCTGTAAGACGCTAAAAAAACGTTTTCAGTTTCATGCTCCATCTGGTCTTCAATGTGATTCACCATGTTTCTTGAGCTAATGAGCCGGGGAGAGCTAGTTTGGTGCTCAGGGTTTAGGATGTAGGGTTTAGGGCTTAGGGGCCTAGATAACTATCAATAATTCAGACACAAAGGGAAACGGAAATCGAACATGGATGTATGTGGGAGTGTATGGGGAATATCCGAATCGTTGCCGTGAACTACCCACCGGAAGAACCCCTTGGAAAGACTTGTTAGCAAGGACGTGCGCAGCTCCAACGAGGAGATACAGGTTTGAGAATGGTGGGGTCACCTCGCGGATCGTAGGGATGCATAGGAATCACGATGGATCCCTTAAAGGATCAGCGGGGCTAGCTGGCAATCCTCCAGATTGTTGAGATCCCTAAAACCTAAACCCTAAACTCTAAACCCCTAAACCCTATAGCTGGCAATCCTCCAGATTATTGAGATTGCTCCCGATTCACCTCGAGCAGCGTGTTTGTTGCGAAGCCTATGAACCTCAAGACTCTTCTGAGGGTTCGTGATTTAGGATTTACGGGTTTAGGGTTTAGGGGTTGGGGGTTATAGGGTTTGGGATTTTTGGTTTAGGGTTTAGGGTTTCGAGGTCTTAAAGCCCAAACAACCCTACCGCATAAGCCCCAAACTCTGAGATTTCCACATTTGCCAGGGCACACTACGATGCTTTTTTTAAAAATCCAAGACAAGCCTCACACCGCAAATCCTCGATGCATCCTCGTAAACCCAAACCAACTCCCTGCCAATTATTCTTCAGCGTCTCTAATTTTTCTGGTAACCTGGAGCTCAAAAAGTGAAGCAAATCCTACTGAGAAAGATAACTCTTAAATGCTCCATCACGACATGCTGGGACGTGGTTCTCACAGTAGTATAATACCACAGTAAAATAATTCGGTTGGTGATCCTGAAATCGCGACTTTAAGTACTGCAGGCCTTCGGAATTGTGATATTCCAGTATGCTGCGCTCATGCAAGATTTGAAGTATCAACAGTATATGAGTAATGGCTATGCTACTATGGCACTATCTCTGCCCCATGCCCCAATCTCACAGCCTAAGAACCAGTGAATTGTCTGCAGCTGCTTTGTCGAGTTAATGAGCCACAGGAATGTGATTTAGGGTGCGATCCCGGGCGAACTCTATGAAACATGTAGCAGGGATCCTACATGTTGGTTTTCAAAGCTACGGGCTCCAAAAGAGAACTCAAAATGTGGCGCCTGCTGATTACCACACATGGCTCCTGCAAGAGAGATAACTCCTTTAAAGGAAATTCCACATTGCATTATTTGGCTATCAAACCCCTCGGCCCTTTACCACCCTCAACTCTAGATGCTACGCTCTGAAACCTGACAAATGCTGCTGCCTCTCGCTGGACCTAATCTACAAAGTATAGTAGTTTCCATTTTTTCCATTATCCCTATACAACCCCAATATACTATAGTAGTTTCCATTTTCTTTTCCATTATCCCTATATAACCCCTCTACAAGTCCAGGTGGCAGAGGAGATTCGCGGAAACAATGAGCCGGCAAACCTGGAAAAAGGATCTGAAATGGCAGTGTCTCAAAGCGAGGACAATTCTGGTACTAGGTTTATACAGGGAGTATAAGGGAAATATGAGGAGCCCCCTGAAGGAGCGCATGGGTGTCATGGTGGGAAACTCTCAAAAGCGTTTGGGTGCCTTGCTGGGATAACAAAAGATTATATCAGACGCATGTACGGATTATGTAGACACCACTCTAGCACGTGCATACTTTCAACAGGGTACACACATGCGTATAGGCAGAGGGGGGAGGGAGAGAGATAGAGAGAGAGCTACGAACTGCTCAATGTGACTGAGAGCCAACCTCCTCTAAGAACAAAAAATATCATATGCTCCTCCCCAAAAGCAGGAAGATGGCTGACTAACTCTGGCAAACCAAGCCCAGATCAGAGACCTGGGCTCTCAACACTTTTGCTCCTATGCTACCTGTACACTTGAAGCCCTTACCGGAACCCCAAATGAGCGTTATATCGTCGGGCGTAGTTTCTAGGGCTGCTGCAGGTAGCCGGACGTTGTGAAGGGGGCCAACACCTTGGACTTATCAAGCCTACCAAGAACCCCAGCACTCTTTCAAGCCAGGCGAAGGCTGTTCTAGGCAGCCGACGTGACCCTAAAGACCATGGCGTGAAGTACCTTTTACATCCTCACGCTCTGAATACCAATGCTGCACCCTAGTCTGCGAACTACATGCGCTCTTTCGCAATCATGATGTTCATTTTGGGCTTATGATACCACTTCAGACATCTTTGGGCTCGTGTAAGAGGTCTCATCTAAACAAGATTGCCTCCTTACACCCGTCCATGGATTTGAATCTGCAGATGGAATTCGCCCGTCGTCCAATTTGCACACATGGCAACAACAAGGTATGTCGCGGATTCCATAAACAAGGGACCTCGATATAGACCCCACAATACTATTATCCTTATCATCGGGACACCCCCAAAAATACCCCTCAATTTGGGAAACCCCCCATATTCAGAGACTTACCCAAAGATGCCAGCATGACACTCAGCCAAGACGCCAGGGAAGGCACCACAGCACGGGCCAAGACCTGGCAAGGCGCCTAAACCCCACACCCCAAACCCTTACCGGTATAATATTGGGTTATATAGGGGTAATATAGGGATAACATAGGGAATGAGAAATATAGTATATAAAGGCTTATATGGGAGTTATATTCCCTTATTCCCTTCCAACACTACAAATCCGACGGCCTAGGGCTTTATGGTGCAAGTCCTAGTAAACGCCGGCGAGCTCTGGCGCATGCGCCACAAGTAACAAGCCCATATAACCTGAATATAACCCCAATATACTATCGTAGTTTCCATTTTCTTTTCCATTATCCCAATATGACCCCAAATACTATATTAGTTTCCTATTTGAGGGCTTGGACTTCAGGCGTGGGGTTAAATTCTCAGGCTTCAGGGTTTAGGGTCTTGGCTTTACGGCTTTAGGGATTTAGGGAGGGCTCAGGGTTTGAAACAACAAGGAGCCTGTATACCGGACAGTATGCACATAGCAGGTGTTCCGTTTGAGGAGTATGGGAGTTTCCCGAAATAAGGGAACCCCAATATAGACCCCAATATACTATGATCCTCATTATAGGGACCCCCAAAAAGGGACCCCTAATTTTGGGACACCTCCATATCTAGGAAGCAAACTGGGAGCAAGGGATAGTCGGGTCTTATGACTTAAGCCTGAGCCGTCAAATCCTTACGTGGGCCTCGCGGCGACTGGAAACACGAATTGGGCCATTCTCGGAATTGTGCTTGGTGTCTTGATCTTGCTCTTGCTCTTACTTGTTCCTGATTTGCACAGGCGTCAGCATACGGTTCTGAAGCCTTGTACAAGCACATACCTCGCGTGTACCTATTTCATAGGGTTTGACAGGGCTCATGCGGTTGTCGAAGACTCCAGTCTTCGCCCTATCCACGATAGCCATCCACTGCCTGAGCAGACGCACTGATCTTGGAATTTCAAATGCGCATAAGTGTTTGCCAAGAACTGGCTGAGGCTTGACAGATGAAGTATGTAGGTCCTACTGCCAAATTTCGAGGACTTAGTCCCCAGAATGCTCCGTCAACTGTAGTCTGACTTGTTACGCCCAAACTGCGCAAGCAACAAAGCATGCCCCCCGGTGAAGACAAACTACAATCCTCCCTGACAACAAGGACATGAAAGAAGGAGGGAGCCATCACTTTCTAAATCGCCGCCGCACCCAATCTTGCAAAATGGAATCCATAATAATACCAGTTTCCATTTAATTTTCCATTTTTTTTCCATTTGATTCTCCATTATTGGGGTATTATCCCTATATAACCCCAATATAACCCCAATACAGTAGTTTCCATTCGCTTTTCCATTATCCCTAGTCCCTATAATCCTAGTATAAACCCACAACATTGCCGGAGTTTCCTGGATGCGCCTGGCATAGGGATTGCAGGGGACAAGCATGCTTAAACCCTTATGGGTCTGGGGTATGCGGGTGGAATGTTTAGGGGCTTAGGGGGTTCAGAATTTTTGGGGGGCTAGTGCCTAGAGCTTATAGAGCTTAGGATCGGTTCTGGAATGATGCACTTGGGCTTAGCTGCCTTCTTGAATGTCGAGCTTGTGCAGCTAACCCTTTAAGAAACTCCCCTTTGTTCAGAAAGACACTCCATAGAATGCTGCAACATGATAATTCGAGTCGTACTCTGGGCCTAGTCTCGCTGGCCCCAGAACCAGCCCACCTCCTGCCCCTCCATCTTCCGAGCATAAGGCGGAAGAACCCGAAACGAACCTGCATTGCGGACCCCTCAATTCTGAACCCTAAACCCTTAACGCCAAACCGTAAACCCTAAACTCCAAACCCTGAATCCTAACTCCAAAACCTGAATCCTTAGCTCAAAACCGCACAGACCCCTCAAACTTCAACCGCATAGACCTCTATGTATATATTAATTAATATATATAAATATGCACCCTATCCTAAATGATAAACCCTATATCCTAAACCCTAGAAGCCCTGAATCCTCAACCCTAAACCCTGAATCCTACCCTAAATCCTAGTCGCTAATCCCAAAACTCAAAACCCTAAAACCTATGCAACCACTTTCAGGGCAAAATCGCAACGACAGCCTCATCTCTGCCGAGCCAGCCCTGCGAGGTATCAGAAGTTGCGATGTTGAGCTCAGGGTTTCGCGGGCGTCGGCTCTAGGATTTGGCGGTTTGGGGGATACGGGGGCCTAGGGTTTAGAGGTTTAAGGTTTAGTGGTTTACGAGTTGGTGGAAAAGAAACTCTTGAAGGCTTAAGGCCTTGAATCCTTAACTCTTTAAGGCTCAAGGCCCTAAACCCTTAACTCTTTAAGGCTTAAGGCCCTAAACCCTAAGCTCTTTACGGCCTAAAGCCCTAAACCCACACCCTAGTCCGTGTGTGATCCCCATCAACATCATCTTCACCTCGGGTTGAGGGTTTAGGGTCATTCCCCCCTCCAAGTAACTGTCCTTAAACTTACTGGTGCTTAAGGGAGGGTAGGGAGTGGATACTCATAGAATCCCTATATAATCCCCAAAGATACCTCTATAAGAACCCCTACATTCTCTCCCCCATTCCCAGTCAAGCACCAGGAAGTAGAGGGGCACTAGGACAATCCCCGCGTACCTTTTGTCTTTAACAGCGAACATTTCTCGGATATTGCATCGGTTTTGGAAGAAAACTTCACAGCACAAAAGTGCTTTGGAGGTGTTATTGGCCTGCAACTACAGATTCTGCGAGAACATTGTTCTTGAACTATTGGGACATGCACATGGTGTGTTTTTAAAGTTAGAGGCCCTCATATATCCCAAAGGGAGGGGGTCCTTACTGGCGGGATCCGCAAGCTGGGATCTATAACTGTGGGAAACCTCTAGATCCAGAATTTTCTTGACTTCACAATATCAAGTACTAAACTTCTCGCACAACTTCCGCTCAACCACCAAAGTAGAAGTCGCAAAATTGACGTTCCGGGTTAGGTAAGGATTGCGCGGCAATACTGAATACCAGCTTCCATTTCATTTTCCATTTTCTTTTCCATTTGATTCTCCATTCTTGGGGTAGTATCCCTATATAACCCCAATATAACCCCAATATATTGAAGGAGAATTTCGTTTTTTGGAACGACCTTCATACGATGGCGTGCATTCGGGGATGAATGACTCGGACGGCGATTTGGTGAGCCCGAGAAAATGACTTTAAGGGGCCCTAAGCCCAAAAACTTTTGAGTCCCTGTAAATGCCCGTATACTTGTTTCCAAGGGGGCATACTAGGAGTTTAGACTATAGCTCCTATGGAATTAGAAAGGGTGCCTACGAAGGACAACGGACTGCTGCCCTTTTCACCTGGGACATGGGGAGTTCCATGAAAAGTTGGGAAGGGCACATGACGCCTAAGTTCACAGAGGTGCCTCCTGCAAGGCATGAAGCGCTGCCCGCGTTGAAAGCTGCTACGATAAATGCACCTAAAGAAATCATCTGAACATCCCTGCACACAGCTATAAGAACTGCCCAGGATGAGCCTAAAGCTTAGATCTTTCTGCATGATCTCATTATCTCGTACAACGGCTTATGCACTGCTATTGCGCTCTCTTGAGCCGAGTCACTCTCCCGTGACCAACCAAAGTCCCAGAGTGAGAAATCTTCTCCGTGTTTACAACACACACACCCACACACACACACACCCGCGCACACACACACACACACACACAGAGTACGTGTTCTTGGAGGTTTCCCCATACCTCAAGTGGGGGTTTCCCCAAAGTTAGTTAGAGGATACCTTGCCTATTCAGGTGTATGGCACCACCCAGCCCCCACCCTAGGATAACATCTATCTCAACATCTCACCACCCAACCTAGGATAACATCTATCTTAAGATCTCAGCCCCAGTAGGATGATCCCAACCCAAGTTACCTTCCTAGGAATACTCCAACACCCCTATCCAGGTGCCATAGCCTAAACTAGGCAAGGGGGTCCTTATAGAATTTGGTTCAGGGTTTAGGGTTAAGGGTTATAACTCTAATGAAATTAGAAAATATAGCTGCTTATGTATTATAATTACATCATAGTATCAATGTATAAAGAGGTAGATAGGAGTATTGGGAATAAAATAAATTCTTAAGATTGGTATTTAGGTTGGTGGGGCGGGTGGTGCCAATAGCCGAAAATAGGCAAGGTATGTTCTAACTAAATTAAGGGTACCTTGTTGGGGATCCCTAAGGTGAGGATCATAGTGTTTGGGGCTGTATATGGGAAGCCCATATGATGTGTACACCAGAACCCTGGCGGAGCCTTTCAGGTCCCAATGAAAACTCCCCGCAAACCCTGAGACTCGAAAGCTTCAACTGTTGGACCAAAAGCCCTGAAATAACGTCTCTACATGCAAAACCCCAAACCCATAAACCGCCAACTCCTAATCCTACCTTAAACCATACCCCCATATACTATTATACTAGTTTCCGTTTCATTTTCCATCATCCTAATATAACCCCAATGTACTATAGCAGTTTCCATTTAATCTTCCAGTATCCATAGGTCCTAATCCTACCGTAAACCATACACGGAGATCTTCTTTTGCGGCGGATCACAGCCATTGGTCTTCATAGTTGCCTGACACAGGGCTTTCTCGAACTCATTTTTGGGATATTGGGGCTTAGGGTGCATAGGGTTTGTGGGTTTGGGGTTCAAGGTTTCATAGGTTTTGTAGGTTCTGCGTTGAGGGTTCATAGGGTTTGTAGGCTTTGAGTTGCGGGTTCATAGGATTGTACGTTTGGGGGTGCGGTTGCGGGTTCGTAGGGTTTGTGGGTCTGGGGTTCAGGGTTCGTAGGGTCTTTTGGGGGTTCAGGGCTGATGGGCTAGGATTTCAAGCGCGATACTTTCTTCAAGCGTGATCCTTTCAGAAAAAACCCACAAAAGAGCTTCTGGGTTGCTGCTACGGAACTTAAATCAAGTTACTGTAATAAGGAAACCCCATAATCTACTATAAACCCATATAGGTAGCTTATTCCAAGTTCCTTAGCATCAACCCAGTCCAAGAACAATCCCTTGTGACATGGCCTGGGAATTAGGAGCATCCGTGGCATGAGAATGCAGCGTGACCACACGGTTGATTTAGGCCTCAGAGTGCGTGGTGTAGTGTTTAGGGTAAACCCGCGCGGCTAGGTAATTCCCAATTTATCCAAACTTCGGCGAAATCAAAAACACAATCTGCGAGCCTGGCTCATGCCAACATAGCCTATCAGCAGCACATATAGGAAAATGCAGAGGCTGTGAAGGAATTATGAGATAGCAGGATTCCTTAAAGCACAAGCTTTAACTTCCAGAAACTCGCATGTCACCATCCTAGAACCAGCTGTTGTCTCCATGCGCACGTAGAGAACTTGGACCTCCACCTTCCCCTAAATCCTACACCCCGAAACACCACACCCTCACACCCTAACACCCTAAGCCCATAGATAAGGCCCCTAGGCCTCAAAACCTGTCCCCCGCTGGGTATTGGACTCCACACACCCGTTCCCCATTTATCACAGCTAAGGTGATCCAGATTTGGCCGTTTCTCAGGATGGGGGTCCCCTTTTAGGGACCGTCGGGATATGTAAGGAGTCTGAAGAGACGGACTTGTTGAACATAGAGATACTTATAGCGGGACATAGTCTTCTGATAATCCCTTGTTTACGAAGGAGACCAAACAGACCGCCATTCTCAGCACTTCTGCTTCCTGCCAACCGACAATAAATGATCAGGGTACTCTGGCTCCAACTATCAGATCATCATCTGATGTGGCTGCCCCCACGCACCCTGCCCCTGAGACTCGCGAGCAATTTTTTGGGCGAGCTTGCCGAGCATTTGTCACGACAACTTCTCAGCTCGAACCCGCCCTCCACTAAGTTCCAGGCTTTTATCTACCCTGTCACAACAACCACGGCTACTCACTACTGCTAGGCTTACATGTTAAAACGATAGCCTTCTTTTGATATGAAACCTCTCAACTGGAACAATGAGTTTCATAGTCTCCCATACACGACTTCTCATTTGAGCTATAGTCTAAACTCCTAGTATCCCCCTTAATATACCCTATAGTAGTCCCCTATATAATCCCCTATACAACCCCCCTTTAAGGAGTTTAGACTATAGCTCATTTGAACTACGCTACAAAATAACTGCTTTTGCTTGCCTGGTGGGGAGTGAGATTGTGTGCCCACTCTCTAGACTCGAAACCTGCAGTGCCCTGGAGCCGGTTCATGCTATATGGGGATTTCCCAAAACCAGGGGTACCATTTTGGGAGTCTTTATAATAAGGACTATAGTATTGGGGGGTCTACATTGGGGTCCCCCTATTTTGGGAAACTACCATATTGGTATAATGGAAAAGAAAATGGAAACCTCTATGTAGTATATTGGGGTTATATTGGGAAAATGGAGGAGAAAACGGAAACCACTATATAGTATATGAATATGTCTATCAGCAGTTCGTGGCCTTCCTCCAGAGTCAGACTAATCTGCCCCGAGGACTCCATACACAGATTGAAGTCACCGGTTTGATCAAGCCAACTATAAGAAACCTTACAAACTTATGAGGCATCTGATGAAACTGCTGAAGGGCGGAACCTCTTGACAACGACGGCCACAAAACATGCGCCACAAGGTACAGCTTTACTTATTAGGCAAATTTTGATGACGCCACTCCCTAAAATTTGGTCCCCATTAAGGCCGTATGGGCAGTGGACAAAATTTGTTGTCTGGCCTATGGTCAAAATTCCCATGCTCCTGCTGCAGTCTCGTTCCAGGTCGTTTTGCATACTGCGGAGCATGTTAGTGGGGGACCATCTTCTTCCTACTAGCTTGAGACCAACTGACCAAATCTACTACTATCTCGTTTTTACAGCACTTGAGTCGGGCCTTGAATCTCGCTTTCCAACAAATTTGCATTCAAACACAAGAAGCTGATCTTTGTTGGGGGGGAGCCATCTCGTTTTACAGGTAAAACGCATGATTTCGTGGAGGACTGACCAGCGTTAGACAGGTGTCAAGACACGGAACTTTAGTCTGTCGCTCATATGCTAGTTACAGAGTCCTTACAAAATGTGTGAGGATGATTGAAACCTCTTTAGTAAGTTTTGCTGGCAGCACGACAAGCTGCAGTAAACAATGCCAGGGTATATGGTAGTTGATCAGAACTCCTTTTCCCTAAATGGCAATCATGCAACAACATCCCCTACATTTTCCCTTGCAAACGTGATCAGCGCTTTCCACGTGAGGTACAAGGTCAAAGCCTACGACGAAGCTGGCATGACGCTAGACACCCTGAACCCTCGCCCCTAGACCCTAAACCCCTAGACGCTAAACCCTAAACCCTAAACCCCTAGACCCAAATCTTGATTTAAACCCCAAACCCACTACCCGTTACCAAGGTCCAACATCCTCATGGCTGGCAAGGGCTGAGGAGCCTAAACAAGTACCCATAATGGAGACTGAAATGGAGCATTCACAAGCTAGCTCTTTACAGTGATATATAATGCTTGCTTTGGATATTGGAGAGACAAATGGAGATGAAAACCAACAATTCAATGGAAACCGGGTTGGGATTACGTATGGGCCTAAACAGTTGCCACTTCATGTTGAGGTCTATTTAAGGAACCACATACCGGAATCAGACAAGAAATCCAGAACCGTAATGTTGGCGATCCTGTGGGCCCATGTGGTGTAGTCCCTCCCTTGCTGTTACGATTCCTACGCGCAGTTGCTGGCCTGCGTCGTCACTGCGTGTGCTTCTCATAAGCCGTGGATCCACCAGTCTCCACAATGATCACCACATTGGAGCAAAACGGGATCTTTCTTGCCCAGGCTTGAAAATTCCCCAAAGTACTGCTCCCGACAAGTTGGAATGTATTAAGGGTGCATGAAGGGAATACTCCTTGCTAGGGGCAGTGGTCCGGATTGTTTGTAGGTGTAGGGAGGCGAGCCATCATCTGGGAGACTGGCAGCAGAGACTTTCGAAATTCACGTTATAGCCCCCCTCAAGTAGACAGAATATGGAATTCACTACAACCATAATCAGATTCCAAACACAACATCTTCTATCTACTTAAGGGGGACTATAGCCTTGTCGGCAGGATCTCGATGACTCGGGCGTGGCAGTGGACTATTTTCAGGGATGGTCGGGCAAAGCCAGCAATCCACTGTTCTCTTCGTCCCCAATTACGGAAGGCCAAAACCCCAAAAACAAAGTTTCCATGAGCACCCACTCTCTTTGGAGTCACAAGCGCTTTCCTGCTCACTACAATCTAGGGTTGTTCAACTTTGTAGCTCGCACGATCCCTGTCCTGCCCATGCTTAGCCTGCCTTGAACAAGAATTCCACCTACTACTTGTACTTACCTGGTCAGACAATGCAGCAGATTCCGTTCTACATGTCATGCACGTGGAAAGCCAGGCTCACACCTGCGGTTGCCAGAAATGTAAGGCTTCTGTGTAACTGCTTCCCAGCAAAAAACATGCAGGAAAAAGTCAGAATATTTGCAACTGGCAGAAGAGCCCCATACCAGCAAGTAGCAATTCAGTGCTCACATGCTTGCTGAGTCAAGATTTCCAGCGCAAGGCTTACTGCAATCAGCTTGTGAACTGAACGAGGCAAGTCTGGGAAAAGCTTAGAAACCGCCCGCGTGTCGAACGACATCCTGCTCGAACGCACGGACGTCCACCAGAATCCTACATAAGTTCTGTAAACCCTGAATACTATCAAATCTTAAGGGTTTCATTTCTTATTCGCTAAGATTGTGGTAATCAATGCATGACAACCCGTGTCAAGCTTGAGCTTGATACCTTGCATCGCAACATCTAAGCCACCCGTGTTGTTGCTCCTTACCATTGAGGCCAGCGCAGGATCTTCGGATTCTGCCGATTATGCTGGCGAACCAGGCTTCAGAACTTTCAGTCTGGCCGCGAAGTCTATTGCCTAGAAGACTGGGAAATGAGGAGCATAAAACCTACCTTGCCAACACGACCGTAAGCTTTCGTTGGTAGAGAAGTGGACACCCGCACGCTCAACTCGAGCCACATCACATCCTGACGCGCACTGCGTGGCTATACCCTCGCTCAGTAGGGCCCATGTCTGGCATGGGGGTTGTTTGTCCACTTGGCGTAGCCAGGAGGGGCAGGAGGGGCAGGAGGTGCCGGGGGTGGAGGAGGACCCCCTGGAGGCCCATACTGACTAGGCATCACCGGCGGCGGCGGTGGCTGCAAGGGAGGCGGTGTTGGGGGCGGCGGCGCTGACATTGGAGGAGTTGCCGGCGGGGGGCCACCCATCTTAGAAACAACCCCCGGCTGTGTGGGAGGCAGCGGCCTTGGGGGAGCTGCCTTCATCGTCCCTGTCATGGGCGAGGGTTGGGTCAGCTGATCTGGGACGCCATTTGGATATGGCAACGGTGGCGGGGGCTCACTGGGTATGGACTGGCCCACACCCAAAAGCGGATCTGCTGCCGGCAAAGCTGCTGGGGCGGGTGCCGCAGATAAAGCCTGCGAACCATTTGCACCTGTTCCAAGTAAAGATGCAGAACGTAGAGGGAAGCTTTGGTTCCGTGAGCTGGCAAGGCTTTAGCTGGCAATGTTTAACAGTATCACTTCAACGATTGAAAGGCGATGCTTCGTTCATTCTGAAATAGCTGGTGGTTTTCAGGCAAGAAGCTGCCCTCACCAAATGTTGAATTCATGTCTGGGATTCATGCGGTACAAAACTGTGAAAGCGAAGGTCGGAAAGACATCCATAAAATATGACCCAAGAGACAAACCTTGCCTCACACCCTGAAGCCTATCTAGAAACGCCACAATATTGGGCACCAAAGACTTTGAATATTACCCTAGGTAGACTCAGGAAGACCCTACTTGCCTGCCGCTGAAAGTGCCGCCGCGAGGTTGGGATCCGCGGCTGCAGCGGCAGCCAGCGCGTCCTTAGCTTGCAGGGGCATTTTCCTTATAACCGAATTGTCAGCTGTAGCTGGAATTCAAGTAAAAGTCCCCGAAGTCTAGAAACCATAGCTATTCTAAGTAGGGTGTATGCAGAGTCACGACGCAGGTTGGAAACAGCGTTCCTCTCCAGGTGGTGGTCAAGGGGTTTGGGATTCAGGGCTTTGAGGTCCCACAGGAAAAAGGTTTGAACCACTGCTTTAGGACTTCAAGATTTGGATGTCAGGGTTTAGGGTGTAGGGTTTGGGGGGGTTGCGTGCGCAATGTACAGGAGGCGGACGGGCAAAGATTCCAGTCATTTACGTTTGGGTGGTTAGAAGTCATGGGCTTTCAGGCTTCCAGGGATTTGGAACCCTAAGCCGACAAACACTAAACAGCCCCAATCCTAAACCCTAACAACCCGATTGCTTTTGTTTTGTGGAGATGGGGAGGGCTGACTTGTGAGCTGCATGAAATGACGGCCCTCTGCATGTCATCAACAGGCGTCCATCTAGATTGCATCTTTATGCGCGAAAAGCGCATGTTCATCACGAATCCTTCACATCACGCGCACCCGTACCTAGAACAGGGACCTCGGAAACTTCCTAGCAAAACTTTGACATCTACCCTAAGCACATCTCAATCCAACAAATTAAATCTCCTGCCTTGAAATTCTTGGGCCCTCCCTACTTCCGCTGCAAACCTGACAGCCCCAAAAAGCTCTTCACACAAACCAGTTAGGCCCTACATCCTGGCACACACACAGCCGTAACAATTGAAACCTTGGTTCGATCTTGGACCCCGAAAGCTTGACCCCAGGGCTTTGCTTGACCCAAAACCTTAACTTACTACTTACTGATGCTTAATAGGAGTGGCGACATGAATCCAGAAGGGAGAACTAATGTGAATAGTTATAGGGATCCACTCCCCCACGCACCGTGAGCACCAGCACACTGAGCCCCAATCCTTCCTGAAATCCATGGCTCTGAACCCAAGTCCTATCCATTCAAGACACGAATCAAAGAATCAACTTGATTATTCCTTTGCACTTCCTACATTACATGTCCAAAAGTTGGTTGTGACTCAGACTAGGCGCCCTCCTCAGCCTAGGTTCCCCATTCCCCCTCAATAACGAGGGAACACTTTTCCTAACGTGGAAGATGTTAAAACTGCAGCCAGGAAATCAAAAGATCCATAGACCCCAATCCCCCAAACCCCCCAAAACCGTAACCCCCTAAAGGCTACACCCCACAAACCCTAAACCACAAAGGGCCCCAAAGCCAAGCGAAGGCCGAGGTGCCGCAGTCTGACCGGCTGCGGGATCCGCCTTGCTATTTGAGGGGGTTTTAGGGGCTCTCAAAGCCTGACACACCCAAGACCTTGAACCCTAGGAAACCTCAACACCCCAAACCCTAATCCCTAAGTCCTGTTTGTCAAGGTCTAGGTTGGTAGGGCGTAACTGATTGTTAGATGCGTTTGGGTTTTGTCGAACCCTAAACTCCTCAACACTTAATGCCTAAAACCCTACAACCTTGAACCCTAAACCCTAAACAATAATTGATGCCTAAAGCGATAAACACTCAACCTTAACCTCTAATGCCTAAAACCCTAAACCCTAAAAGCCTAGACTCTAAACTCTTTACCATGAAATCCCATAACCAGAAACCCTCCACAGCAGACGAGCCGCTGAAAGCCCGGCGGCCGCGAGCTGGGCAGCCGCGAGCTGCTGCGCTGCTACCTGCATGAAGGCTTGGGTCCTGCCCCTTCCCATTAAAATGGGGTTTGGGGTTTAGGGTGAGAGTTTAGGGTTTAGAGTTTAGGGTTTAGAGTTTAGGGTTTGGGGTACTATATGAAAATTATGTAGGGATAATGGAAAAGAAAATGGAAGCCACTATTTAGGGTTTAAGGTATAGATTGAGTCCTGCCCCCACCCATTAACAGCCTATACGAGGGTCGGAGTAAGGGCTCTATATAGTTATATGAGCCCCGGACTAACTTTGTTTAGGGTATAGGGTTTAGGGTTTAGAGGTTCCCCACAACAAAACATTATACAGCCCCCTACAGGTCCCTCCCAAACTAAATTGAGTCCGTAGCTCATATCATGCACATTATCCAACTGTTACTGCCTGGGGCCAGTACCCAAAGGAAAGTTCTTTGGAACAGTGTTTAGGTGGCGGAGTTTGGGGCTTAGGGGTTAGGAATTAGGGCTTAGGGTTTAGTGGGGGTTGGGCTTGCAATTTAAGAGCATGATTTAGGGATTGGGATGTTGAGTTTGGATGGAAAAAAGCTTTGGCCTCTAGTGTCATCTAAACCTGTGACTGACTACTGCTGTTGCTACCCCGCCTACTCTGTATCTCCGACCCTACCTGCTTTCAAAAGAGCTATGATCCAAACTCCAAGTATCCCCTGTCATAACCCCTATAATACACTCCTATAGAACCCACTATATAACCCCCCTCAAGGAATTTAGACTGAAGCTCAAGTGATGACGACAATGAAACGAAGCCACTGGAGGGCGGCCAGGATCCGTTGGATAACTGCCCCGACCATGTAACAGTCTTTACTAGGGGTCATATTAAGATTTCATAGGTATCGTCCAACTGCTACAGAGTGGAGGCAGTAACCAAAGGATCCGTGTGGATACTTTTACTGGCACAGCCCTCCATCGTGGTAGAAAATTCTGGCGCACTACTGGAAACATCAGCAACTCTTCTGAGGGATGTCACTGGTATCACCTTGCGTGCGACGCCCTTTTTTTGAAGTTCTCATGCCCCAAAACAAATTCAGCGGCACCTGCAAACCTCAACTGGGTTTTGTCCAGGCCGTGGTCCTTTTTGGGTACTCTAGGTTTTAGGGGCCATGGTCTGCTAGGCACCTAAGAAGGACTACAGTTTTGACAACCTTCCACATGAGGTGTCTACAGGTTTTCTTAGGGTACATCAGGGTATATGGGGGTTTCCCAAAATTAGCTACCCTTTCGGGGGTCCCTATAACAAGGACTATGGTACTTGGGGGTCTATATTGGGGTCCCCCTATTTAGGGAAACTACCATATGGGTTCTTGGTATGTTGCTAGTGGTCCCAAAACCCGAAAAAGAGACAATCCATGCGGGAACTGCCTGCTGAGCTGCCAGCCTCGGAGCGCACTGATGCAACACATAAAGGTTCTAGGGTTGAGGTTTTAGGGTTTAGGATTTAGGGTTTGGGGTTTTGGGGTTTGGGGTCTAGGGTTTAGGGGTTAGTGTGTACGGTTTTGGGGTTCAGGGTTTAGGATTTAGGGGTTTTGATTCAAGGTTTAGGGCTTAGGGTTCAAGGTTCACGGTTTAGGGCTTTCCATGGTACACATGGGGTTTGCAAGAATTAGAGGCACTTCGTGGGGATACCCATAAAAACGATTACAGTAGTAGGGTTGATGGTGGGACCCCTCATTTCTGGAAATCCTACTTTTTTGGTGCTACTCGTACAATGGATCGGACAAGTGGTCCTTAACATGATTAACATGACTTTGACTAGCAGGCGTGTTTTTCGTTGCTACTTGTGGCTAGTCTTTGAGGTTTTGGACAAGTGCGCAGAAGCAGTGAGCTTCGGGCAGTAGGTTCTGTACATCTCGAGCGGAGTTCCTGGAGGGACCTATGTATCTCCCCTCCCAACAACGCGCAAGCCCTAGATGCAAGGCGCCCGCCCCCCCAGGCATATCCCCAATTCTACTAATGGAGCCTGCCACGACCGTCGTACTGTGGATGGGTGAAATCTAGCACCTTATGCTCAAGTATTGCAATATTTTGGGGACAAGATCCACTGAGGGAGGACACGCACTCAAGATGCAGTTCAACATTTTGAGGTTTTAGGGTTCGTGCGTGGTCATCCACTTCACTGGCTCAAAACCCTACCAAAATCCTCAGCCATCAGCCACAATCCTCGCTCCTTTTCTCGGCTGAGACACTGCTGGTAGTATAGCTGAACCGCCAGCTGTTGTTGCTGCTGTGCCGCAGCCGCTAGCCTCATCGCCATGCACAAAGAGTCCAACACGGAGGTCCCTGATACATTACTTGACTGGCATCCTTGTAATGAGAGCTCACGAGAAGAAACTCACATTTGCGACTGCGCAGCAGCTGATGATTCTTCTTACAACTTCCTACCCCAGGTTGACCCCAAGGACTCTGCGCAGTCAACAGGCTTGCCACAGCATAATCGGCTACGCGAAATTGTCTCCGACGAGGCATAAGGAAAATCTTGACCCCCATATATATTACATCTGAAGCCTGTTCTGATACAACAGCTGGCACAAAGTCTAAACCAGGATTCAAAGGATATGCGCGGCCTTATTCAGCCCCGCACCTCAAATCCCAGTCCTCATCTCAAAATCCACAGACCAACACGTAATATCCTAGAGCTATACACACCTCTGCTTAAGGACGGCCACAACCCCAACTTAGTAGGGTTTGGCGGGTGGTTGACACAAGCAAGATTGTGGTTCGTGTAGATATGACCACCAGAGGGAGAATCTAATCTTGCTCCATGTTAAGATTTGCTGTTGATGCAACAAAACGTTGCATGACCTTTTTATGCCAGAACACCAAAATGCATGGAGTACTTTCAGGTCCTGCGGGATGTTTAGCGTCAAGCATCAACAAAGTACTGTTTCCCAATTTAAACTACTGCTCGAAGGGTAATCTTGTGGGTTGTCTTAAAAATGATGGGCCCCTTTTGGCCATACATTATATTACAGCACCTAACATTCAGGGGTACCAAAATGGGGCCCTAATTTTGGGAACTACTCATGTAGTGGCGTTCAACCAAGTAAGGCTCTACTCTCCTTGAAGTACTCTAACCAATCCTATCCTATATGTATATTGGGGACTATCGTCCCGCAATGTGGACTCTACACAAATGAATATTTCTCAAAAGATCCCAATATGATGACAAATAGCGGTCGTCTTTTTCCTATGATAACCTTTGTACATCCCAGGGGTCCCTAGGGGCCACGCGTTCTAAGAACCCCCCCCTGCAAATGAGCTTTCAAAATGTGTGGTCCAAGCTGCTGTGCGGCGGCTAGCTGGCTGTTGGGGTCGGTGGGCGCCACACCGTAACCGCCATAACCAGCTGTGGATGAAGGTTCGTGGCTTTGGGTTTAGGATGCAGGGCCTAAGGTTTAGGGTAAAGGGTTTAGGCGGTTTAGTGCTTTGGGGTTGAGTGTTGGGGCTGGAAGTTTTAGGGATGAGGAGTTGGGGTCTGTAGGGGCCCAGGTTGAGGCGTTTAGAGGTTTAGGGCAGGCTTTATGCTTGGACTTAGGTAGAAGGTTACGCATAGAATTAGGGTTCAGAGATCGAAGCATCACCCCGGTTTCTGGAAACGAGATAGAGTCTCAACTGGTAATGGGAAGATGGGAAGAAATAAGCACAAGTACAAGAAGAGGGTATGTGAGTTATCGTTTAAACTCCTAGTATCCTCTGTAATAGCCCGTATGATAGTCCCCGATATAATACCTTATATAACCGCCCCCCCCCCTTTAAGGAATTTAGACTGTAGCTTATATAGCGATTAGTGCAAGGATCCACTCCCTCGCTACCCTTAAGCACCTCTAGGAGGAAGCCACACGTTTCATGGGCTCCCCTACCACTCCCCATGCAGCCCCCCCCCTCTTGAATAAGCTTATTAAGAGAGATGGGCTTAAGGATGATTACGGCTAAATGAAGAGGGAACCTTGGGGTAGCCTAGTTGGTGATTACAAGTCTTAATTTCGTGTTCTCACTGGGTTTTAGTACAATATACATTACAGAACTATTCCACCCATGTACTTCTGAGGTTTTCCCTACCCGGCTACAGCCCGGAAGTTTTAAGAGAACATCCTTTTCTGTTTGCTCCCTAAAGCTGTATTGAAACATGTACTCTCCAAAGTACTATAACCCTGACTATGGGGACCCCCCCTAAAAAGGGCCGCTAATTCTTGGACCCCAAACCCTAGAGGCCTTACACACCACTATGCAATCCCAATTTCCTTGGCAGTTTCCATGTTAATGTCCTTTTGATTCTCTATTCTTCGGATAACATACATGCATACATACATACATACATACATGCATACATGCATGCATGAATGCAAGCATGCACGCATGCAAGCATGCACGCATCCATCCATACGTACGTACATACATGCATACATACATGCATACCTTTGTAGCCATCTACCCTAAAACCATAATCTCAAGATGTATCCCCATGGGGATTGTATCCCACAATGACCGAATTTTTGAGACCCTAAACCCTAAACCCTAAACCCTACCCCTGAACTCCAAGTTTAGCCAGGCCTCCCTTGTTCTTTGCCATGATCTTGGCCTCAGCCAGGAATGAGGGGTTCAGGGGTTATACAGGGTTTAGGGTTTAGGGTTTAGGGCTTAGGGTAGAAAATGGAAACTATTGTAGTATAATAGTATTTTGAGGTTATACAGGGATAGTGGACAAGAAAATGGAAACTACTGTAGTATGATAGGGTATATTTTGGGGTTATATAGGGATAATGGAAAAGAGAATGGAAACTACTATTTGGGGTTTAGGGTTTGGGTTTAGGGTGTGGGGTTGAGGGTGAGGATGCAGAGCTAGGGCTGAGCATTAAGGCTTAGGGTTTAGGGTGCATGGATTCTCTTGTGGTCACTTTCCGGAGTCCAAGTGGCAGTGAGCAGAGAATCAGCAGTCACCCGTGCCCCTGACTGTCGCCCTATATACCCCGGAGATCTTTTTGGGCAAGCCACGTGAACAACCAAATGCAGAATCAACACTGCCTGCACGCTCCCTCGAGCTGCACAGCCAAGATCGACAGAATTACTACAAGCAGAGCGCAGTCTAATTTACGCTTATGAACATGCGCGACTCAGAAAACAAAAGCCCTACATCCGACAAATTGTGAACTACCTTGAGGTCCAGGCCCATATCTCTTCAGGCGTTCCCTGCATCTCCTTCGTCGAAAGACCGGCTGCGTTTGCGACATCTGGGCAGTGTGCGCGGGTGTCGGAGGGTGCTTCCAAAGATCACCGTTTTTTGCTTGGAATTTGCATATGTACCATTGACTAAACTCCTAGTATCCCCCTTAAAAACCCCTATCCCCTGAAATATCCCCTATATATCCCCCTTTAAGGAGTTTAGACTATAGCTCATATCATGGGAATCCTACCAGTTGTCCCAAATCGGCTGTGAACTCTCAGAAATCCAGGTGCTCGCTTGATGCTTCCATTTCAGAAATCTGGCCTAAAACCCGATGCAGGGTACTGTATTCCCATTGTCTTGCGAGTTGTTAGCAGGACGTGAAGGGCTGGTTCAGAAAATGGAAGCTGGGACCACGGGCTTCCACAGGGATGCATTCCTGCTTTTGCCACTTCCAACCCCTAAGCATATATCCCCCCTTAAGTAGATAGAATATGGGTTATATGGGGATCTTATCATAATATGCCCAAAGCCATATTCTATCTACTTAAGGAAGACTACTTTCCCATGCCTTACCCAAAGCAGGGTTTGTCAATCTGGTGGATTCTTGCGGTATGTGAAAATTACACAGGAATTATCAGGGTCCCCTAAACCCTAAATCCTAAAGTCTAAGAGAAGCTCCTTTAGTCTTTCCCCCCCTTCAAATCACTGTCCTTAAAGGGGACTCTATAAAGGTGCTATTACAACTCCTACTCTCCAATGTGGGAACTGTTACTGTAAGGGGGAAT